>WEKY01038641.1:0-11230 GCA_013390045.1 Picathartes gymnocephalus
AAAAAAAGAAAAAAACCCCAAATGTTCTTTTTAAATATTTAGGTTTCAAACAAAACTTCTACTTCAATATTTTCCACCCAGCTTGAGACAACAGAGGCCCAATTTAAAGGCTCTACGTTCTTTTGACTGGAAGAGACAGGATGAAATTCCTGCTTTAACAGTTTTGAGGTAGTAAGGAATGCAGTCCCAGAAGTTACAAAGGATGCAATGATGCCATTTCTCTTACACTGCAGAAACAAATCAGGAAGCATCAAAAAGCTTGTGACCTTACAAAGTTTCCAAGCAAGATGAACCATACTAAGGTTAGCACAACAAATACACCACAGGTTTTAGAGACAGTCCAAAGGGAGCTTTAGTTATTGGGGTTCCCCATCTCATGAACTGCATATGGCTCCCTGTTCTTTCCAGCTGACAGACTGTGTTCATGCTCCTTCCCAGTGCAGTGAAGGAAACTTAAGGAAGGTACTGTAGAATTACCAGAGTAAACTGCTATCAGGTTACTGTATGAGGTAGCTCCCAAGGTGAGCACAACAGAAACAGAAATTGAGACAGCGGTTCCAATTAAACTTTGGGAGAGTTCATACAGCCAAACTAACACAGTCAGATTTCAACCTTTATGCACTGTTCAGTCATGAACATCAACTACCTGATGTAGTATTTTCCCTTATCTCCCAAGGGAACAAACAAACCAAAAGACACACATGGGTAACGCACGATCAGGATAACCCAGCCCTTCACGCCTCAGCCTATACGAGTGTTTCACAAACACCTGCTGTTTTGGGTGGTTGCTTTGCCTATGACAAACTACACTTAACATGCACCTGTGCTTTTCACCTGTCCTCCTACAAGTAATTCCATCCACAAGAACTGGTCTTAAACACTCTGAAGAATCCAAATAGCTGCTATTTTATTTAATTCATTACTTTCATTCTACTGGTAATATTCTCAATTTTTCCAGCTCTCTCAAAACTCAAAATAAATTTTCATAAACCCCAAGTCCACTAATTCATTAGAGATGTAATTTCTGATTATGAGAAATGGAAGTAGGAGTTATAAGTATTCACTCAATTCAGGATACTCATTTTCATAAAGCATATTAACTCTTGCACCTGCATTCGGAAATGTAAAATACATATTTCTGCCTTTGAAAATATCCAGAAAGCCATTTAACATCATATTTACAGAGAACAAATTTTAAATATGGCCTCCAAGGTTGATACTATTTAGGAATGAAGGAAGTACTGGGGAATATTTCATACTAGTCACATAGATGTTTTTACTGAATATGTAATCTAACATAAGGCTGCATTCCATTCTTCGAGAGCTGAGTTTTATTTCCAAATATAAAATAATACAACCATTCTAACCTGTCAGTACAATTTCACACATCAATAGCATGTTTCAATGATAGCTTTGGCTCATTAAAAAAATACATCAAAAGTGTCACTTGAGTGTTATTTTAGAAAAAATCTGAAAGAACCTCTTTAAAGTTTCTAGACCTATCTTCACCTGACTTCTCTGCTTAAACTTTACACATGGTAAACAGCAGCAGTAAATACTAAAGAATCATAAGAATACATCAGTTTTGTTTCTAATACTCCCAGGATGTTAAGAAGATTATACCTTCAAGTGACACCGTCTGCTTGGAATCCAGTCAATTCAAAAAGAAAGAAACTGGATTTACTTTCACTTCACATTCCTCAGCTTTCCTAATCCTTCTGATAAATTTTACAGTTTTAAGAACATGGCTGTGGTAGAAGCAGCAAAGTAACTACTCACAGAGGCAAGCAAAGTAAAGCGACTAATACAATTTTTCTTGAAACTTTCTTGTTTGTATAAATATGGGATAAAATATTTCTTGAGAAAACCTTGATCACCATTTTAAGCATTTACGTAATTTTTTAACTAAGTTACTATAAAAAGCACATGCACTCTGGAAAGACAAAGGAAAACTTCTTTTTTTTTTTTTTTTGTTCCTTCAGAATGGAACAAATTACATCTTCTAAAAATTGAATGTCAATGGCTGGAAGCCCAAATCTGCTTCATCTTTCACCATAAGAACAGGAAGTAAGGTCACTGACAGATTTTAATTGAAAACATCTTCAAATCAGACTTCTGCTCTAGATCAGGATTTTGTTCTGTGGCGTGCAATTTCTATCCTCATATATCACACAAGTTAGTCCCAGCTTCAGTTTTAAACACAGCCACCACTGGAGAAGTTACCCAACCAGAATCCAGTTTAGCTGACAAACAACCGTCTGTCTCACATTCAAAAAGTAACCTGATACTAGCCCAGAGGGGTCTGCTACATAAATGCTGGGAGCTTTGTCTCCAAGTAATGCTCAGCTGTATGGTTGTGGCTTTGTGGTTGAGCAGTGCTCACTGCAGTCTGCATACATCAGGTGGAATTTATTTGCAAGAGAATTACGGGCCACAGGAAAAGGTGAGACAGGCTCAACATCTAATCAAGTTCACACCCAGCTAGAAGAATAAACACTACCTCCACCACCCTGCAGCATCAAACTGCCTTTAAATGAGGAAAGAACTTTACTTAGAGGCTCTCCACGAACTAGTTCACTACACTACTGGCAGGGAACAAAAAAGGGACATCCTTAAGAAATCGTACCAGTTTAATTTTCTTATTCAATACCAAAAGATGCAATAAGAAATTCAGACCAGTAGGGTGTGAATTAAGAAAAAAGAGGCTGAAAACAAAATCTGTAAATTGTATCAACACTACTTAAGAAAAAAGATCTTTACCTGTACTATCTACATGTCCTATGTGACCATTTATTTTCAGGTGCATTTAGAGTTCTCAAACATATCTTAGCAGACATCTGAGAGTTTTCTGTTAAAAATGGGTAGCTGAGACCAGCTACCCATTTAGATAACCCCGTTCTCCACAGCTCTAAGGCAAGCTCTAAAGTGAGGATGTTAAATATTCAGGGCAGCCACAAAAACCCCTCCAACTCTGCAATATCAAGCAGCCCTCCTCTTACCACAAGACTTCCCAACTCAGCCTCCCATTATTGATACCCTAACCTATATTCCCAATTTCAACCACTTCTACCACAGCTCCAGTCCCAGTGTTATCTCTGATGTTCCTTATTTCAGTATCCTCCAGACTAAAGTTCATATCCCCGCCACGCTCTCACCCTGCCACATCAACCCATTTCAGACAGAGGGCAGACAGACAGCTCCACGCTGCTTTAACTGTCCAGAAAAGCTTTGCCGGGACACACTCACTGCAGAGCTGAGAACTGCACACACCTGAGCTCAGCTCAGCAAGCTCACAGCTCGGGCCAGGACACCCCTGCTGCTATCCAAGCAGTTGCTGCTGCAATCAAGACACCAGGTGCAAGACCTGTTGTCTCTCAGCTAGTGAAGAACCAAAGATTTGCCTTCTCCCTTTGACACAGACCCACAGCTGGCAGCACACAGAACATGGCAACTGAAAGATTTGATCTGGTGCCATTTCTTTGCTCAGTCTCCCGATTATCTCAGGATCTCTTAGGATCCTTGCTTGC
The DNA here is from genome assembly GCA_013390045.1 of Picathartes gymnocephalus. Classification (NCBI taxonomy): domain Eukaryota; kingdom Metazoa; phylum Chordata; class Aves; order Passeriformes; family Picathartidae; genus Picathartes; species Picathartes gymnocephalus. The sequence continues at coordinate 3,528 of WEKY01038641.1, forward strand.
ACCATCACTCCCTTTGCTAAGGACAAGGGCAAATCCTACATTCTGTGCCATGATGAAGAAGCTGCCAGCTTGCACAACTATGCATTTCATAGAAATAGCAATAAAGTGTTTCGAGCACAATACTGCCTCTCTCTGTCCCACCTGAGATATAAAAATGCTAGTAATAATTCAATTGATAAATAAAGACATGCAGACTCACATGATGCTATGCAGCATTCTAAAATGCTTCAGGAACTGAACTTGCATGGAGAGCAACTTACAAAGTTAGTGTGTTCATCCTGCCTGTTATTACTACGGATATAGTCACTCTAGCAAGGATTACAAAATGTTCTCTGAAACCTTAAAAAATGTTAAGCCTAAAAATCAACCAACATGAAAACCACAGATTGTTCCTTCACTTGGTCCGTACACAAAAGTTCTCAAGGACCAACAATATTTATTTGTTCTTTATTATTTGTAGTACCTCATAAAAGAGAATTGCAAAGTATTTCATATCACTGTTGAAATCATCTTCTGTTAGATCACTACAAGCTCATCTGTCAGCTCCAGTGACACATAACATTATTGCCCCAAACCATGCAATTCACGGTTTCATTATCCCCACTGTTAAAAAGATCAGCACTTACAAAACCTGTCTTGTCCACTTGAATTCAAGTCTACTTTTCTTCCTCAACATAAACAACTATTTATTACACTTCTCTTTATGTTTAATCTTTTATACATTTAAATAATTAAAAAAAGGTACTGTCCACCTGGTGTTTTTTCTAGATTAGACAGTCAGTCCTAATAGTTCTGTGACGGGAACAGTCTCTAGTAGCCTGTCTCTTCCTTGAAGGACAAGGCCCTTTACTAGACACAGTATTCCAGCTGGAGCTCCTCTGCTACTGAAGAAAACAAACACAGGATATGCCCAAGTTCAAAACCAATGTATTCACAAGGTCCAGCATCACTGAGATCCTGTTGAATCCTATTCTGTCTGCAATCCCTGATAAACACCAGGCCCCCTAATACAACACTGCTACATTTTCTAGCCCCCATCTTACAGTTATGCAGGTTTTCAAGTCCTTCAGTACGACACTATTATGTATGTTCCTTACTGAAAAGCACGGATTTCAGGCCGTTAATTTACTATGTTTCCATCATTTCTCCCTGCTCTTCTCCTTACTTCCTGGTGAATTTCAGCCTCTTGTCTATTTTGAACCACAAGACCTGACATGGTGTCTTGACCAGATGGCTAAAGCCAATTCAAAATTCTGTACAGGATAGTAATTCATAGAAGAGAAGCCTCTCTAAATCAGAGGGGAGAAGGGAGAAGGACTAAAAGGATTAGAAAACAGTTTGCATATGAAGTGCAAAAAGGCAGGGGATGTAAGCTGAAACTGCTAAAACTGAAAGTGAGCAAACATCAGTAGCCATGATTTCTTTTTATGAATATTTGATTTACAGAAAAGAACCCAACATCAAAATCTTACCGCTCTTTGATACAGCATAGTACATCTTCCCATCCATAAGGCTAGTTAACTCACTAAAAAAGTCTTAATATGGTAAATGCATCATGTCATACTACCTGTTACTTTCTATTTGCTTACAACTAGTTTATTTCTTATACTAGTTTTCTGTAGAGTCAGGTTCTGCAGACTGGTTTATCATCTACTGGATGTTTACTGTTCTCAAGAGAAAAGTCTGGCTTTCTGATCAACCTTTTTGCTCACTGTTACTGCATCCGGACATTCCCTTGGATCTTGAAAATCAAATGAGGAACTGCATCTGAGAAATCACATTTTACAAATGGTGAAACTAAGAAACGAGGTCAAATTCTGAGAGCCTAATTTGAAGCATTAATTAGTATTTAGAATTTCAGGCACAACATCTATTTAAGAACAGTTCCCCCTGACTTCTTTGGCAGCTGGAAGCACTCAGAATTTCTGCAACACAGATCCCAGAGGTCCAGTAAATGAGGAACACACAGATTTAGTGACCACCTGTGGGAAGCTTGGTTTAAGCAACTTGAGCATCACTGAAACTCGGCAACAGCAACACAACTCAACTGTCTAGGACAGCATTTAATTACATTAACAGTGAAACCTGTATTCAAACTTCCCTGTCCCTCCCTTCATGTCACACCTTCAAACATCTGCTACAAAAGAAGCAAGAGTCCTGCATACAACGTCGTCATTTGCTATCCAGTTCTCATTTGTCTCTAGAGCAGGATCAGTCACTGAGCACAATGATTGTCCTGTCTGCATGTAGGTGTGTGTATGTGCAGATAGTTATGTGCAGGTGCCTTTATAGCTCTAAATATTATCTATATGGATACATACTTTGTGACCATATACAGCTGTACAACAGTTTACAGGTACAGAAGTTTAAAATTGTGCAGGTTAACAGGTTATTTTAATGTCATTATTTCCAACTTGCTGATTTTTGCCTCTGCAGTCTTCATATGCCACTACAATTTTTGTGGAGAAATTTTTCCAGTTCTTAAAACAAACTTAGAAAAACACTTCTGTCACAAGGCTGATTCATGCACATTCATGATATGTTCCAAGGAGCAGCAGCAGATTATCATGCTTCTGGCTAAGAGGAGAAAAGGACTAACACTCTGAAGCCCTGAATTCTGTGCCAGATTGTGAACAAGTGTCCCAGAGCAGCAGGCACACATTTTCCCATTCCTAAATTGCAGGCTTGAAGCTTTTGGTCACATCTCCTCCAGTCTTGCCCCAGTCCCTTGTCTTCCCCACTTCTGATTCATCATTTCAACACTATTTTTTGACGTTTATTTTCCTTTTTTAAACTGAGTCCATCTGTGTTTCCAAGTGTGCTTATTCTACTACCAGACTGCATTGCTTGCTTCATCTAGGATTAATTTCTGCATTGCAGGTTCCCTCATCTACAGACCTATTTTACACTCCTGACCTACTGTCTTGCCTCCTAGTCTTTGTGCCCTGCCAGTTCCACTTGCTTTCATCTGACAAACCCTCCTGCAATTTGTGTCTCTTCCCCTCCTACTCATACAGTTTCCAGGTTTCTAGACATATCTCATCAACAAGCAGAAGAGTGACTATAAAGATCCTTAGACTCTTACTCCAAATTCACCTAAGTCCCATGCTGGCTCCTTCTAAAGCCTTCTTTCTGTTTGCCCTTTTGGGCCTACTGCAATCAGAGACCACCACATAACAGTGCACCAGAAGGCAGATGCCAAAGATGCCCTAAAGAAAGTAAAGCATTACATAGCAGAGACATGTCCTTAAACACAAGGCAGGCAGGTGCCCAGTTCTCAGTCCTGAAGCTCTGTTCAGTCCCACTTCTGGAGCAGTTTAGATGGACTTTCACAGCAAAGTCCAATCTTCCATATAACATTTTGGGATGTGGGAAGCATGCTGAGTACATCTGCCCAGGTGACACATATACACCTGGTCAGTACTGACAGGTAGGTGAGGTCCCACAAGAATAGGCCATATTCAAGCTTCAGTTGATAAAAAAAAAAGTCATGTTCTCTATTGTAGTCATGTCAACCTAAATTCAGTCATTACAAGCTTTTGAAAAGGAAAAATCACTTTCAAAGCAGGAGTGGGTAAAACATCCCCTTCAGAGCAGACACAATCCAGCAAAGTCTAACTGCATGCTCCAAAGCATAAGGGTATTAAAGTTGTTCAGAAAAGAAGCTGGCAGAACTCAAAGCAGAAGCCATTGTTTTCCTCTTGCCTCAACATCAGAAGTTGCTGAACTCTTTCAACTGATATTCTGCAAAGAAAAAAAAGCTTCAGCCCACAGCTAAATGCACACTTTACAAAATTTCAATTGAAATATTGAAGTTTGTTCTCAACTCCACTGCAAAGCAGAAATATTTTTTAGACACACCTTACAGTTTAAGATCTAGCACCATCAGGCCCATTTCCCAATATTTATTTGGGCATTTTACATGCCATTAATTACACCGATGAATGAGTGATGTGAGTACTGATGGTCAATTTTATCTTGCTTTCTCCCTAATCTCACGTGTTTGGAAAAAAGGCAATACTAATGCATTGCTCTTATAAAGGGTTTTCCCTCAGTCTTCCAAAACAGCTGTCTCCAGTAACATCAACAGCTGAAAACACAGTACCTATAGGGAGTGTCAATCAAATTTGTTATTGAGCTCATGTGTGTTTGGCAATCACTACAGAAAAGCACAGAAATACATGACTTTTCAAGAGATAGAAAGGCATCATATGACATAACTCCAGAGTGAAAAACTGTCCATACTTACAAGGACTCCATGAGAATGGGATTCTTATACGTGAGCCAAAACAGAAGTTAAGTCTGCACAATTAAGTTTATTTAATGCTACTGTTTTACTAAACTATGGGATTCTAAGACAAAATTTAAAAGACAACCATTTCCTTGCAGCTTCTTCCTTACACCCAGGTTCCCAGGACACACCGTATTTAATAACTCTTATGCAATTAGCATTCATCATGCTGTATGCCACAACGGGCCAGGCTGGAGACACACTGGTACTTAAGGACATCATCCATAATAACTCTTACACAACCAGTGTTATTCATACTGTCTGCCACAATGGGCAGAGCTGGAGTTTTTAGGACATCAGCCACAAGCAGATTTACTTTCAAACGAAGGGAAGCCATGTCTCCCACAGCTGAAGTGAGACTGTATTATTAAGAAGTCTATTCTGCTTCACTTCTCTCCCAAGCAACTCCCACACACACACACATTCTGAACTGACGAGCAAGAACTGGGATGTCAGAACCTGCCATTTACCACAATCATCAGCTTCCCAAGACTTCTTGGAAAAGATCTGTGCTGCAGCAAGAGTCACTGCTCTTTAATGTGCCCAGTTCCTGAAATCTATTACCCAAGGTAGGTCAAAGCTGTTAAAGCCTGCTTTGCTAAAGTCATGCTGTATTTCAAGTCCCAGCCCTGCTTGAGAAGTCTAAGACCTTGCTTCACAAAAAAGACTCACAAAACAGACACCACTGAACAAAAAGCTGCACTGTCCAATAGCTTGTTTAGCATTCTTACTTTTTGAAAGAACATGCAAACAAAAAACACATTTCCTCTGGCAGGACTACAAGTGTAGCTTGTAGACACAGGGCTGACATAAATAAAGCTAGCACAGCATAGAAAGCAGTCGTAAAGAGAATCCTCCAACCATATGGGTCCTCTGTGAAAATGAACTGGAAGCAAGCTTGACAAGCTCAACTGGCCACAAGAGACATGATGCCAACTCAAGTGTCTGCAACAGGCTAATGCAATTAAGTTGAATAAACAATATCCTGCAACTGTCCCATAAGACAGCTACATTTGATTCCTTGCTTGACCTCCACAACTTGCCTTTGGTCCCTGAGCCTCTAAGGAGACTTACTGCAGCCTTTTCCGAGTCCACAACACAGAGTTCTTCTCCCTCTCATGAAAATAGCACAGTGAGACAAGATAAATCCTCCTGATTGTCAGTGCGGGAGTTGGTACAAATTGTGCAATGGAACAAAAGCAAAAACACAGCCTGTGCTGAGCAGCGAGACATTCAAATAGCCTGGCCAGGCCCTGCTTCGCTGAGGTGCTCAAACAAAAACCTACCTTTAGCAAACTGGCAGTCCAACCACACACTAAAGAGTTCAGCATCTGCTTAACTGGGAAAGCTGAAGCCCTGATTCAGCGGCACATGACTTTCGTGGGAGCTGGATCAAGCATTCCAAAATGCAAGTTGTTTAACTACTAAATTTTCTTAAGTATTGACTTTGCTATTTCAACTGCAAGTAAGTGGCCATTCCACTCTTACTGTATGTTTCTTCTGTGTAACTCAGAGCTGTAGGAGTCTGCTCTTGCTGTCCCTAGACTGCTCAAGACCATATGGCACTGAGAAGCAAACGAACTGCACCCCAGAGAGATTTACAAGAGTTGTAGATCTGTTAATCAGTTAAATGAATGCTGCCCAAACCTACGGCATTTGGTCAGTATACAGCTCTTCTGTTTCACACCATCAAAACATTCCAAGACTGAAGACAAGATTAGGAGAAAGACTGTGTTTCCTGCAGCTTATGGGCCTCAGACACAGAAATCAGACTCCAGACATGCTTTAAAATAAAAGCATTTTAGCTTAACAAAAAGGAACAAAATATCCTTGTTCTCTTCAACCTGCAGACTTCAAATCTCTGCAATCAATGGACCATTTCTGAGATGCCTACAAAAAGCATCCTCTGAAGAGCAAGTTTACTCTTAGTATCCTCAAGTTCACTGCACATGATTTACATGCCCAGTGGAAATTGAAAACATAGAGGACTCTCAAATCAAAACAGCTTAAAGACTCCTGCCCTAGACTGAGCAGAAAAGCATCGCTTTGGGCAAGATCTGTTGCCTCTGAGTACTTTCTTCCAGCAGCTCAAACACTGGCTGAGTTACATAATACGTCTACTGCTGTTTTTAAGTTATACAAGAATGCCCAGTATTCATGCTAATGTTTACAGAAATTCACAGCCATGTTTAATTAAAAGCTACTATGTATTAGAGAAACAAACAAGCACCTTCACTGACTTACTATGAAAACGCACAAGAAACCCAGCCATTCTAGGATACAAAACGCACAAGTAAATTTCCAACTTACAAACCCAGTGCTTTGCCTTCTACTTGTACGCAAAGCCTGATCTATTTAAGAAAAAAAAAATCGCTGAAGTTTACTATGAACTATCAATTTTCATGTAGCCTGTAAGGGTACATCTCTGAAAGGCTACAAAGGGAGCTGGAGGAGAGTGTAACTTCCCTGCAAAGCTAACTAGTCACTTCCAAAACACGAGCTACTTTCTGAAGTGAAATAAAGGATTATTATAAAGAGATAAGCATGTTTTATAACACCAAGAGTTCTTAAGCACCCAACAATATTCACAATTCTTGTGTTTGAACAAAAGAGTCAACACTAGCTGGTCCGCTTCATGAAACAGGTTACTGCAGATTCTTATCACTTCTTGCCACTTATCAACAACTTACTGATGTTGATAAAAATGTATTACTTTACACCTATTACCTACCAAAAATAAAACCTAGTCACAGCAAAATTGTACCTTTCCATGAAATGGTAATTGTTACAATTTTTTTAAAAACTGGTAAAGATGAACCAAGAAGTGCTATGGGACCAGAACCAAATGAGACATCTTTGTGATTAAACTATCTGCTTAACTACAGACTAATTCTGATACCTAGAGCCACAAGAGAAAAGAGAGAAGAAAAAAAAGGGGTCACTGATTCACGGCTTTTCCCAAACATCTACTGAATACACCACCCTCTGGAGCCCGAACCGTTCTCTCCGCACACAAGCCATGCCACGGCGGTGCTTGGAAAGTCATACTGGGCGTTTCGAGAGGCTCGAATGCCTCCTCACTCGAAAGGTGAAGTAGAGCCAGGCTGTCCTGCATGCATCCCGCAGGTGCTACCGCCGCCCGACACGGGGCGCCTCCAAACGCCCCGGGCGCTGAGGCCACAACTCAGGGTGACCACTGCCTGGCAGAGGACGCCCTACAAGCCCGAAACGCCGAGTGCCCCCTTTGTCCCCGCACCGCTTCCCCGGGTCGGGTCCCAGCCCCCGAGCCTGGGGGCTGCCGCGGCCCCGCACCGGAGCGTTCGCGGTCTGGCTGCGAACAATGCTTGCCTTTTCTGGCGGAGCTCCCCGGCCGCGCCGCGCCGGCCCCCGGCCCCCGCCCGCCGGCACCGCC
>WEKY01038641.1:11893-23201 GCA_013390045.1 Picathartes gymnocephalus
GCCCGGCCCGCCCCCTCCGCCGGGGCGGTGGGGAGCGGAGGGGCGGGGCCAGGGTGCGCCCGCGGGAGCCCTGAGGGGCGGGGCGGCCGCGGCTCCGCCCGGAGCCTCCCGCAGCCTCCCGCATAGGGCGGCTGGAAGCGCCGAGCGGCGGCTGGTGGCTCCCGGTACCTGCTCCGTGAACGGCGTGCCTCTGCACCCGCTGCCCTCTGACTGCCCTGTCCCCATGGCACAGCGAGGTCGGGAAAACTGGCAGTCCCGTCCATCAGCGTTCAGGGCAGGCGGCGTGGTGCCTGGGGTCTTCCCCCAGGCTGTGCACGGAGTTTTGAGAGCTGAAACAGTAACAAACGTCCGGCGGTAAGGGAGAAGGCGCAGAACTATGTGTCAGGACATCCAGGCAGCGTTAGTGTTGCTCCAGGGGATTGCAGACATAGGGACAGGGGACCCTTTCACCACAGGGTTTGTCCAGAGCCCTGCTCTCCCCAGGAGCAGGGATGAGTCCAGCAGTTATAGAACCACAGAATATACTGAGCTGGGAGGGGGACCCTGTACAGGACATCCCCAAGAATCACACCATGTGCTTGGGAACGTTGTCCAAACACTTCTTTAGCTCTGTCAGGCTCAGTGCTGTGACCAGGATTAAGAGATCCTGGGGAGCCTGTTGCACTGTATAACCACCTTCTGGGGGAAGAACCTTCTCCTAATATCCTGCCCAAACCTCCCCTGACTCAGCTTCAAGCCATTCCCTCTGGTTCTGTCACTGCTCACCAGAGAGAAATCAGTGCCTGCCACTGCTTCCCCCCACGAGGCAGGTATAGAGTACTATGAGGTCTCCTCTCAGTCTCCTCCAGACTGAACTGACCAAGCAACGTCAACTGCTCCTCGTATGGCTTCCTCTCAAGGCCCTTCACCATATTCATGGCCCTCCTTTGGATGCTCTCTAATAGTTTCAGATCCTTTGTTATATTGTGGCACCCAAAACTGCACGCAGGACTCAAGGTGAGGCTGCAGCTCTGCAGAGCAGAGCAGAACAATCATCTCCCTCGACTGGCCAGGGACGCTGTGCTGGATCCATCCCAGGACATGGATGGCCCTTTTGGCTGCCAAGGCACACAGTCAACTAAGGAGCACCAGTGACAGCTGGGAAAAGATCCCACTGCAGATTACAGTTGGGCTCACGTATTTTTCAGCTGCACTCACAATTAAACAGGCTATCAGTTCATTGGGAACACATCCATTGAAACAACTCACTCCCAGAGATGGATGGAAGGAGTGAAGGATTCATTTTGCTGACATCCAAGTAAAGCAATAAGTTATACCTGTACCTCACACAACGCACATCACATCATAATATCCCTCAGACAGCAAAGGAAAAAACGGCGACTCCTTTTCAATGGAAATAAGAAAAGGTGAAACCACATCAGCTGAAGATGTGGCTTAATATAGACACAGAGAGTAAGGGGAGGGTGTGATATCTCAAAAAAACACCCCTGGTTTTATGTTGGACATTTTCAGGGTCAGAAAGTCCACAGATGCCCTTTTATCAAAGGCAATCAGCTATGATGAGTATTTCAGGCCTTCTAGCACAAGACCTATACTTTCATCCTAAAAGTCGTTCTCCATCACCACAATATAATTTTCTTTCAATTTGTACAGTGGAGAGACTTTTACAGAATATTTTAAACATATATATCTTAAATCTAAACTAAACATCTAAGCTATAAAATCCCATGCAAAGATGTTGAACATTTCAAAAAGAAGACCACAGTAGGACAAAACCTACCCACCCCATAGTTTTTGAAACATCTAACAGAAATCTGAATGCAAAAAAACCTTTCATAACACCCATCTTTTTTTTCCCTTTTATCTGAGCAAATAAAAAAAAATGAGGGCCTGAGGATTGCTTCTGTTACATTAAATTGCTGTAGATGGAAGGATGTCTTTGATATTCCTTTTATTTTACTAAAACCGGAACCCATTAGGACATACTTTTTTCTTTGCTACTTGCCAGTCCCTGAAAACAGCTCAGCTCAAAAGAGCACTCTAGCCTTTTGTTATAATTACATACTCACCATTTGTGGATACATGCCATGTCAGGTACGTCATTGCTGCCGTCTCTCTCAGTTTCTCTCATCCTTCCCAACCTCTCCTGCAAATCTGCAGTGCAGGCTAAACAATAGCCACCAAAAGCTTAAAAAAACCCACATCGTTCCAATATGACTTCATTTTGAGCAGCCGTGTGCCTGCATGTTAGGCATTGGAGCATGCAGTCACATACTTTCTGTTTGCAAAATGTGGTTTTCTTTTTTTTTTTAATAAGCTAGCCCTCAGTAAGTAAACAGGAATCCATCTCTCCTTCAGATTCTGTGGGAATATTGGCAATTAAGACCCTTGAAATACTTAGTTACAAAACATATTTCAGACCCTGTGGATCATCTTCACCTAAAGATACCACATTTCATCGTTGTCCTAACACTGCCTATAGTAACAGAGCAGGTAAGGCTGCCTTTAGTACATTTCAGTTTGCCCATAGGTACTTTGTTTCTCCAGGATCCAAAGGTAACTTTCCAGACTAAAGTGTGAGACAACTTCTCTCACATTTCTAAGATGTCATCCATAATGAAATACACTGCAACCACTAACTCATTCACTGTCTCAGCTAACACGATTTCCTGCTCCAGTTCCCAGAGTTCAGTTCACGAAAATAATCTCCTTGTCTTGTGTTTGGGTTCTTGTTCCCCAGTTTCTGTGTCTTTTTAGACCAAGCTGGTATTTATGTTAGTTTCCCACTTCCTGGGCCAATTTAAGAACTGTCACATCCGGTCACGTATTCTTTATTCCCTTGCAATTTCACCTGTTCCACCAGATATCTCCAAATTAAAGTCCCGTTGTTAAGCAATAACCAGCATTGAAAGAGGAGCTGTGAGGTGGTTACCTGTTATGCTACAGTTCGTCCTCTGGTTTGTTCTGCTGTTTCCAAGAAGGTGTGAAAGAATTTCCCTGATCTCAGATCATCCTCTGTCCTGCTTAGCTTCTTCTTTAACCAGAGCCATGCTTTGGGGCAATGCATTTGCAGTTGTAGATCCTACTCCTCTTAGTAATTACATTAACTTTAGGATTTTTGTACTCTTGTTTAGTTTCTTTAATTTTTTGCAGTCCTAGTCCCCCTTTTTCCTGGAAAGCCACATCCCTTGTGTTAACCTGATTGATATTTACTTCACCCACTTGTCTTGATGAACCAGGGCAGGATTTATGCATACGAACTTGGCATCTTTGCGGTAGCTGATTCCCACCAATTTAAGAACAACTACCTTCTCTCCCTCGCTCTCATCTCCTTTTCACCTACTGCAGATGCACAGATAAAGGGTGCTACAGAATAACCAGCAAGAACTTCACACAGATATCCCTTAATCAGATGACATGCTGGGGTATGTGGTGAAGGCTGTGTTTTTCCTTTCCCTTTGGAACAGCAAAAAAACCAAACACCAAACAAAACCAAAACACCTTACATGCTTCTAACAAGTATCTTAAGACAAGAATGACAGTTAATAATATGAATATAAACAAAAGAAAACAAACTAAATCCCCAAAGACCTATAGAACACTTCAGCTTCCACTAGAACAGAAATCTGAAAAAGTAAGTCACATTTTGTTAGGACATTAATGCAGGCCAGAAATCCTGGAACTTTGCAAACTCACAAAGCGAAAGCAGCTATAATTTTAACTGAGTTTTACACTGCAGCTTGCTGTTGCATTTATCATAAGAAGTAACTGACTTGGAAGGTGAGAAATTCTTTCCTGTGGTATCCTGCTGTGATCCATGGTGGTATGGAGCAAGAATATGAGACATCCTGCTCAAGGGGAGAGTAGAAGCAATCTTGTCTAACAGTCTGACTTGCAAGGCTTATTTACTTACTGCTGAATGACTTCCCATTGCACATACACCAGGAAGCTTTTGGCATTACTGAGCTTTCCACTACAGCGACGGCTACTCTGATTTATCACTGGGTCAAGGCTGAGGATGCAAAAAACCACAAAGGCTGTGCAAAGTATGATTACATTAATGATGACAAGCTTCACCTGGAAACAGAGAGTTTGTTTTGTGAAGGATGTAAAGGGGTAAAAAAACCCCGCAACACTTTGGATAGGAACCTCAGAAGTGTATACACACAGAGGGACATTCAGAAGCTGCATCCTCGGCCGTGGAAATGTGCACCCACGCTGCAGTGATAGAAACAAGAGCGTCCTCAGAAGGCTCTTCTTGGAAGTGCTCACTTCTTCTTACTGCCTAGGTTTTGCTGGAGAGAAAGATGTGAAATTAGACCCTCTTGCCAACCTGGAAGTACCTTCCAATCACCTTGCTTTTTGTGGCAAATGTAATACCCAAATCCAGAAATATGGTTCTCAAAGTTGCACATCAGAACCCTGGTTCAGAGACACTGAAGTGAATCAGAAACCATCAACATTATTTCCAGTGCATCCAGACAACTGCTCAGTAATTTAACTTCTGATTATTTCTAGTTTGGGACTCAGTGACCAGAGCTACTGCTGATATGTTTTCCTTCTGTGAATAGTATTTCTGTTAAAAAACAACAGTTTTTTTTTCCTGCTCTTTTGCTGCAGCTGAAATTTGTGCAGAAATAGATTTTTATGAGTGTTTCCAATTTACTGAACTACCCACTGAAAAAATATTTCAGGGCAGTGTTCTAGCCTGGCTTTGTAAAGACCTTCAGTTTGTTGGGCTATTCCCAATGCTCTCAGACACCTAGTTTTCTTACCAACACTTGTGTCTAAGGGAGCAGAGAATGCTTTTTTTTAATTAATGTTTTTCTTTCTCTCTCTGCAAAGCTGTGGAAAGTCGCATGGTAAGTGACATAAAAATTATTCAAACCATTTAGAGAACAATACAGCTCAGTCTTATTGTGCTCTTATGTTCTTTTTCTGAGCTCTCATACAGTGCTTGATGGAAACCTCTGCTCTGGGTTACTTCTGGCCTGCTCCTTTTAACTAGATGAGGAAGTACAGTAGAAACAGCTGCTAGCACAAGAAGAGAAAAAAGCCAACTTCAAGCCAGATTGGTTTTATTCTAGAAAGTCCAATGAAAGTACTAGGAAGTATTTTTGCTAGGTTAAAAAGTGAAAGGAAAAAACCCAAACTTTATAAGGGCATCAATGTCTGTATTTCAGTAGCTTAACAAGACACTCCTGTATAGGCTCATGTTGCAACAGTGTAAGACGTGATATTGGAAACTGGCACCAGAAATGGCCATACAAATACCAGTAGCAAATACCAGATTCTCCCCACATTAAAAATAAAAAGACAAGAGGTGCTCTGTTTTCAATCCTGAGCTTCTACGCTGGAGAAATACATGAATATACAGAGGTAACTCTGAGAAATAGTCTTTCATTTTAAAAAAGTAGGTGTCTAATAAATTACTTTCTCTCACATGTTCCACTACGAATTTCATTGAGACTTTAGAGAGACTGCCCAAGTGCATCCCTATTTTCTGACAGGCTCATCATCTTCTAGCAAATACCTCAGGCTGTTTGTTTAATCAAGTTCCTGGAACCCTGGCATTGGGTTTGCAACACATTTCTGATATACAGCTTCATACTACTCCTCCTAAAAATGGTAACTGATTGCCTTCTCTGACTCACTCACTTTCACTACCTGCCAAAACCTCTTATCTCAAATTCATGTCTCTTCAGTTTTTCAGAGAAAATGCATTACAATAATGGGCTTAGTGTTCCTCCAGTAAAGAGGTGTGTAGATCTCTGAACTGTTGGTCTCTTTTCCTTCATACCTTAAACCAACCTCACCCTTAACTATCCTATTTTGTTCATAATCTATCATTTTGTAACACATAGACACACCATATTCAGAAATTATGTCACCACAGATATATTTTGCTCTATCAAACCATTCTTCATTCTTATTCACTGAGCAACTGCAAATAATTCCATCTCTCCTTGGATGTCTCCTTGGACCCTGTCTAAAATAACACTGTAATAACAATAATGCTATAGCATTGAACATAACAGCAATTAGGTTATTTCACTTGTTATGAAATGACACACACATAAAAAAGAGTATGCCAGATCTTTTCTGTTGTAACTCTGGAACTTAAGAACAGTAATTTTCAAGTACAGTGAATTTACTATAAAATATCCTTGGTAATCCCATTTTGAACAGAGTGCTCACTGAAAAGGTCACTTACACATATATCCATAAAGTTCCTCCCACAAAACAGAATCAACAAACCTTCCTGTCACTTTATGCAATGTCAAAAAATACTTCTAAAAATACCCAGACTTTGCAAAATCTTCCCCCACATCTGTTTCTAGTTTCACTTTATATTTCAGGATACATCTCCCATCCCATTTCAGAAACCATTTGAACTTCATATAAAAAGATAAGGCTTCCTCCTGTCTGGCCCAGATATAGTTTATACCAGAGATTAATCAAATGCTGTCCTAATTTGTATAATGAACAAGGCAGATCGGTAAGTTTTGCCAGAGTCAAGGATCAGTGTTTTTTGGAAAGTAAGAATAACTAAGCCAGCCAATCAGTAGATGCTTTGCCTGATTTTAGCAGGAACAGCTAAAAGGACCACTTTCAAAATCTTGTCCATGACATTCCCCTCTAGTGAGATTTGGCACCTGCTAACAGATGCTGCTAGCTTGATCTTCCTTTGAGAAATACTTTAGCAGCTGTTTTCCCTTCCCTCAAATCTACTTTGGTTTCCTACTGTTGCTGGTTTCTGGTCCCTCTAGAAGTTACAACCCCACACTCCCTCCCATTCAATAGCTGTCACACAATACCTGTACTTCTGTTCTTTACTCTTTTTTCTTCATTCACATTCATCTTCCTACCTTTATATCACCCTAAAGACCTTTTCTCCCCATGTTGCTTTCCCATCTTTCAGTGAAATGTCACCATCCAAATCTTTGTAAAGCAAGAAACTTACTTTCTATTACTATACCTGAGACCCAAATTCTGTGATTCCTAAACCATGTTTCACATTATTTGCTTCGACAGCATTGTCCCCCACAGAACACCCTTGGTTAGCACTGAACACTGCAGCTGGTGTGATGTGCAACTCCTTGTTACATTCATTACTTTTTTTCTTTTCCAAAAGTAGAGCTTACAAACCCTGCCTGCAAACCACGACCCCTTTGTATCAAATTCAACAGACACAGAGTAAAGTGAGCCAGAAAAGATGGTCCTTGTCTCTCTCTATTTAACAGCCAGAGTACAAATCCCAGTTTTGGAGCCGGCTCATTCAGCTTTGCCTCAGGGATATTTGCACCGTGGTGTGTCACAGTGCAGCTGTACCCTAAGTAAACTTTAAAAGACCATTGTACAGACTTGTGACAGGCAGGCATAATAGAGAGGCATAAAACACTTGAAAGGCCTTAATTGTCGAGAAAAAGAAGAATTTGTTAAGGACAATGTTTGAAAGAGAAATAATTTAATCCGAAAAAGGCAAACCTGAGTCAGAACCTCTGGGTAAAATTTCTGGCAGTGGGATAAACCAGCATGGAAATCACCCTCCAAGAACAGCAACAAACCACTCTTCCTTTGGAATTTTAAGGCTCATGTAGACTGGGCACAGAGCAGAATCCAGGGAACAACATTAGATGCCATGAAAGGCTTACTCTGCTGCTAAATTCAGAGACAGAGAAATGCGCTGAAAGCTCTGCTGTTACTAAGGTACCTCTTATTCACAGCTCAACTGTCTTTTACATTTAACATTCGTTACAGGATGCTGACCTGGTGTTTTCTTCTGTACTCTGATACGGATTTTAAGATGAAAAACACCATGAACAAGAATGAATTACTGACACAGATACCTTAGTAGGTTATTTGATATTATCATATTCTATGTTCATCACAGAAGCCATTAAAATGATTTTCCTTCCTTCAAAAATGGGAGAGAAGATATAGGCAAATGTGAAATTGCCTCTGAAGCACACAGAGACATCAGTGACATGGGCATTTGCCTCGGCAGTGCAGTGAGACATGTGGCCGGCACATGGTCCTGAGCAGTCAAGTCTTCCATAAAGATAAATGCGTGTCTAATTGCAGTCCTCCTTCTCAGGTGCCACGGCAGCAGGCATTACCCAGACTGAGGTCAAAGCATTAGGATCATTAGCCAGAGCCAGTGGTGGCCAGTGTTTGTCTGCTGTGATGACTTTTCTGGAATGGAGCTGCGTTGTCAAAGCTGCCTCCAAAACTGGCCTCTGTAAATGCTCCTTCCAAACACTGAGGCTGAGACCCAAGGGAGAATGAGGGGCAAAAAGGAAAGACCAAGAAATTAAGACAAAGGAGGACTTGGGACACCTCTCGTGATAACCTTTCTGCTTTGTTAGGGAAAAGCCACCGGGCAGAATAATCCTGTGCCACGAAAGAAGTTAAAAAGGCACAAGCTGCAGCTGCTGCCAAAGTTTTGTTAGGAGAACTACTGGAGCGAGCAGCTGCAATTTGAGACGAAACTCTTTCCTTCTCCAGTTCTTTTCAGCAATATTTTATGCAACGTTAAATTAAGGTCAGAAAAAGGACATATTAGTAATGTTCCTGCCAGTGAAAACCACAAGTTAACTACTACATTATGTTTATTTACTTACTGTTTGATAAAAAGGGTTTCCTTTTGAAAGTCCATTTGAGGAACCTGTGAAACTGAGAACAATATTTGGACACAGCTCTGAAGAGTTAATGGAAATTCTCTGTGCTCTGTCTGAAGTCAGTTGGGGCTCTCTTTCAGCATATTAGTTGAATGTATACACTGGGAATATTTTACTTTGTTTTATGTTACTGCAATTTACAAAACTTACACTAATAGCCCAATTTCATGCAATTATCTGAATGCAAAACATTGTTCAGTTGAATTCCTATAACATAATCCTACTAGTTCCCTTGGCTGTCTCACTTTCAATTATGAATCAAGGTCTGCACATCAGATGAAACACTGCTATTGTAAAAATGGAACCCTTCTTTAGAAGTTATTTTCAGTGGTCTTCTGCCATACAGGCTGCTTTCATTGTCTGCAACTAAAAGCACTTGAAGGAAATCTGACTTTAACATCATAGGCTTGCAATACATATACTTTAGCTAGAGTGGTTTGTTGTGTTTTTGTGGTAATGACCGTTGTTTGCACCATAATTGTACCTCTAAATGTCTCTTGAGCTGCACATGTGGGGCAAAGTGTGGTTTTGTGAATACACAGGGGAAGGGGAAGAAAAGAGGAAGGCCATACAGAGAATTACATCCTTCTTTTCCTTACACATATGGCACAGCTAACACAGTTTTGGAAGGCAAGCAGTGGATGATGTTAACACTCCATTAATGCCAACTTGGTGTTCAAGTCTGAGTATCCAGATATCCTAAGGCTGGCTAAGGGGTCATACATGTTTGGTTTACTACTTACTTTTCCCTTTTTTGGGGCCTCTACAGTTTGTATCTGCAAGTTTTACTCCACAATCTATGAAAAAAAAAAGTGAGCTTTTTTTTTTTTTCTTTTTAAGTAAAATCCAGGATTTATTAAATCACGTGACTCCAGGAACTAGGACTTAAAGAAAAATATCAAAGAAGCTGAAACTTATAAGAGTCAGGGACAATCTGCTATGTTCCACAAATCAAGTTAATGAATTAACCTAGCCAACTGACCTGCCTTTCTGGAAAGAAAATGTGCATCTTGAAAAATGTGGATAACGTCATGCTGCGGAGTGTACTTCCTTGAAGCTTCGGAAGATTTGGTTCTGTTCCAATACATCCCTCTTTTCCTGTTCCTCTGAAATACCTATCCTGCATTTCCTCATTTGTGCTCTTTTACTGTGTTTTTGATTGATTACACAGCTTTTGGATAGGAGGAAACCATTCTTACATCCACTTTGGAGAGAACTTGCCTTGCTCGATTTAACTAGGACAGATGCAATAGGTCCTTTTTAACTGAAGTTACCTACCTGCATTTCTTTGAAACTCAGTCTCTAAACTCCATTCCTTTGTTGTGAATGGAAAGAAATAATATTCATTTCATTATGAGATAGGGCAGACACAAGCCTCTGGCCTTGCCTGGCTCTCTCCTATGTCTATAAAGGAAGGCTTCGATAACCAGGGCTTTTCTTGTAGATCGATAATATTACATGAAATTAATCTCAACCCTGAGGTCACATTTTAGATACCCATAAGCCAAAATAGTAAAATTAAATTCCTTTTTCATTTTTGCTGCCTTAAATATCTTCCATCTTTTTTTTTGCCCTCAAGGAACAGCTGCCTCTCCAGTCAGTGAAATTTGTGTTCCTTATAAAAGCTACACATCTATGTGATGTCATTATTCAGGTCTCCAAATGACCTTCATCAGAAGAGGAATTAGAGACATCATATTTTGATTATTAAAGGGTGAAAAATAATCAGAAAAAGGGGAGGAAAAAACCACCAGTAAATTTTTAAACAGGAGACCAATAAAGAACAAACACACTGTTTTTACCTTTCCATTTCCCCTTTTATATACTACTTATATAATCACACAGCCTGATAAACACACATAGATACCCTGTTATTAATTATCTTTAAGGAATGCTTCAGATAGTAAGGCAGGATTCTCCCATCTTATTTTGGCTGGCGTGCTCTACACTAGTCCCTTGTCACGGAACCTGCAAAACATGGCCATTCTGGCATTTTACTTACACAGTATTGTATTTGTGAAATTACTGTTAGCCCAGGAGAATGTCTTGGGGAAAACAAATTTCATTTTGTGCTATATGACAGCCATCCCCATCACAGATGTCAAAGAATAAAATAATATATATTGGCTCTCTAAGGATCCTTTCATTTTCTCTGTCTGCTTTGTTAGAGCTGCCACAATCGTTCACTCCTTGCAGAGCATCAGACAGACACGTGTAACATCTCCACTCACTTGCACAGGGAATCACTCACAAAGCTGGTTTCCTCTCATTAAGCCTCTCTAAGAAGTAACTGATAGTGATGCAGGCCTTGGCAATTATTTAACATTTTGAGCAGACAGAAATAAGTGGACTGGCTGTCTTGATGCTGCAGCAGTTCATTCTCACATGACTGTCTGGAAATTCTGCTGCCCTGAATCTCTGGTTTCTAGTGAATGTGTAGTAATACACTAGCTTCTTCTCAGAAATGCCTTTCACAGGCATGGAACTGTATAAAAGCTTTCCAGCATTTATTTGTTACATGCACTGCTGGCACAAAAGTTTGCATTGGAACAGGCAAGGTAATTAATTACTATTCTGTTTTAACCTTCCTCTGTCTTTTATACCTTTGCAACACCCATTCATATATA
>WEKY01038651.1:768-54990 GCA_013390045.1 Picathartes gymnocephalus
TGAGACTTACGACTACTTGCTGTGGATGTTCTAAGGAAATGGATGTCCTAAGGAAATGGCATTAAGATCGGTGTGGCTCAGTTTTCACAAAAGTGAAAAGAATAGTATTAGTCTGTGTCAACAGGGCCTTTTAGTATTAAGTATTACTGGCCTTGGAGGAAAGTTTTAAGAGCTGAAACACTGTATCTATGGATATTAGAATCACTTAAAAGTATTCAGTAATTTTTTTTAAGTAATAGATTTTTTTACTGTGTCATTATATGTATTGAAATGCAAATGCTTATAGAGGTGTTCAGAGCTGTTAAACATTCCTGAGTTGCTGAGTGTTTTGCAAGTTATAGACACGAGTTGTGTATGGGGATCCTGCCATATTCTGAACAAGCAGGAGCTAGGAATGTTTTGTAAGTCTACACCAAAAGCAAAAAAGGTAAGAGTGAAAGTATACACTGCTCTAAGCATTTGTTTTCCTTCCTTCATGGTATAAATGGAGATTCTGAATGGAGCTCGGTTTTCCTGTGATTAGAGGAATTACTCTTGACTTGCCGGAGATTGCAGGAGACTACAGTAATAGAAGACTTTTGTGGAGCAGAAAGTCTAATCTAAGAGACCCTGGACGTAAGGTGTAAATAGGGAAACACATTTTATTTAGGTTTAAAAGATGTACAGGTGCTTCTCTCTTGTTTGGCCAGCAAGCCTAGCTGCTGTCAGGCTGTAGATCACTATGATGCAGCTTCTAGGAAGCTACTGAAACCCAGGGCATAAATAATACCACTCAAGAAATACACTGAAAGTCAAACCTGGAATCATATTCAGCATGTGATGAAGTCAAAATACATGCAGGATCCAGGAGAACTGTTAGAATTAATGCAACACGTACTGGATGTAAGTACAGGCCCTTCCATTATTCATTCCAGTACTTTATTAGTAGCCTTATCTTTCCTGCATTTTCATTGGGCTAAACAAAATTAAACACATACATTATTGAATCACTAGGTATTGCTTGCCATTTTAATTAACTTTCTGGGTACACCTCATCTTTTAATTAAATCCTCAGCTTCTGGGAGAAGTGTATTAGCTCAGGTGGGCTTGGTTTAGAGAATTCTAGAAGTATTAAAGTTCATGCAGCTCTTTTTAAAGTGTTAAATACTGCACAAGTCCCTGCTCTGACCCTAGGGATAGCTCTGTCATCCACCTGCCATTTCTCAGGACACTTTAATTAAGGTTTCACACCACTGAAATCTAGAGAGTCTGCACTACTCAAATCTAAATATGTTAAATAGGAAACAAATGCCTTTTGATAAGCTGGTATAACCCATGAAAGATCTAATTTTATAGCATTGCTAACATTTGCAATAGTGTAACCTATTAGTATGAGTTACCTCATACTTCATTAGCTGTCTCCTCTTGGACACTAGGAGGCCTTTTTGGCATAATTCTGCTTTTTTACTGTACATTCTGTTCTTTGGATTAATTTTCCCACATGCTACAGGATATAACCTTGTGAATGATTTGGGAGGTGCCATATTATTTCACTGTGTTTTTGATCCTGCAAACGTGGCAATGAATGTTCCTTTTACAAGTGTAGCAGTGATACTAATTCTTCTTGAATACATCATTGCAAAACTACACAATTACTCAAATAAGGAAACTTTTCACCTACCTGAAGTCTGAACTTCTTATTTTGAATCTTGCTTTTCCTGTCCCTCAGATAAGTTGATCCTTGATGTTCACTGTCTGATACCTCACTTGATGCTATAAGTTGTTGGGAGCAAAATGATTTCTCTACAAATTCTCTTGTTAAATTAAAGAATTAAAGTTTAACCAGTTTTGGTTGTTTGGGGGTTTTTTTTCCTGCCTTTGTATTTCAACAGTTGCACAAGCCTTTGCTGAAAAGTGTTTCTTTCAATTATATCTACAGATTACATGACAAATTAAAATGCTAATTTCTGGGAAGTTGCATCCTTTATCACAGTTGAGCTGGGACCAGAGCCCAGTTTTGCAGAGATTTCACAAGAGTGGTAACCCAGCAGTTACGGTGATTGAGAGTCAGCTTGTGGTGTCACAGCTGCTGCTTGTGCCTGACTGCTGTGGGTGGCAACTGAGACCTAAAAACAGGGACAGTGTGTAAGGTCAGAAGGGGAGCCTGCAGGTGACATTGTCACCACTGTCGCTGTGTAAGTCAGTGACCTCTGAGGTATGAAGCCGTTTAGAAGTGAGTGTTGATTGCATGGTGTATCTGTGGGAGTAATCCTGGACCTGAGTTGCTCTGATGGTCTGTCCCCAGTAGATGTTGTCCTGAACTCAGAAATCTGTAGTGGGTGAAGAAGTTGTGATGTAGAAGTGTTTACTCTCAAATGCATGAGTTCTGTACAGCAAGAAAAATACCTGGTCCAAATCAAATGATTTAACCACCATCTTCTAGTACGTGATGGAACTGAGACACCTGCAGTACTCAGTCAGACCTGACCCATAGCAAACATTTTTTAATGGCAACTTACTATCACAAAGTAGATGTGCTGTATTTACGACTTTGATTCATTTGGGATTCTTTGAAATTCAGAAATAATTCCCTGAAAACCTCAGTTCTGTTTCTGAAAATGTTCCCTACTTCTCTGGAGTAAATGTTCACTAGAGCAAAAGTAAGAATTGAGTCTAGAAGAGTGCCATATCTTAATTTTTCCTCCTCTAAATACACTGTCTTCAAAGAAATAGGAGGAAACTTTGAGGAGTTCTTCTTAGTTCCAAAGTCAAGGAATAGAATAGTGTCTTATGTAGAACCTCCTTAAGAATTGTTGATTAAAAAAAAGAAACCTAAAAAATCAGCATATGCTCTGTCCTCAAGTGATATAAATTCTCTGTTCAAAATCTGTGTCATATTTAATGTAGGAAAAAATAGTTTGACAGCTTTCTGTGCAAGCAGTGAGATAAATAGGACAGTGTATTTGAAATTAGCACAAATTGGGATAAAACGTATTTTGTTTGCAGGGTCTCCACAGTGCCAAACTGCATCTCTTGTGTGCTCCCTAAAGCAGCTTCCCAGGCTTATGATCTTAAAGAAAACAGACAAAAAACAACTTTGAAACACAGGTTATATGTGGCCAAACTTGGAAATATAAAGTCTTTTCCTTGCAGTTGAAAGAATTCTTGCAGAGTCACCTGTCCAGTGGCTGTTAAAGTATTGTGTCCTCTCTCTTTTGTATACAACTTCTTGCATTCACTTCTTGGGCAGTGCTTTCCACAAATGTTTTTTCTGTCTCTAATGCAGGTATATACACATTGCTTTACCCTCTTTTATGGCAGAGAGCAAAAGAGAGGAAGAAGGGAAAAAAATTTCTTTGTTCCCTTCTTTTCTCCTAAGCATAAACCCAGTAGAAGAAATACAAAATGAATCTATAGAATCTCGTGAGCACTTTTATGTAGCACCAGAGATATCATGGAGGGGTGTGCTTCCAGCATGAAACCTGAGATTATCACTGACTGACAGCAGGATGGAAGTCCCTGGGTGCCTGTCCAGTCCCAGGGGTAGATTGGCAGAGTAAAAGAAACATTCTGACACCACCTCTTTCCTTTTCCTCTCTTTGATTCAGCTATTGATCATTTTGGTAGTCATGAGTAAGTATCAATGATCTGTATGAAGAAGAAAATACTGAAAACTAAGTTGCAGTGATCATAGCAAATGGTTAGAAAATAATTTAATAGGAAAAGTACACTTCATCCTACTGTATGTTTTGTGAACCTTTTGCAGCTGTGGTGTTTGTGAAGATTTGTGGAACTGAAATGCCTCGAGAGGGCAATGCTTAAGACAATGTGAATTGATATTTAGAGACTTCTAATTTTGAGCTCCTAGAGGTTAACATTCACCCATCCACTCAACTTGGAGTGGAAATGATAGAAAAGACTGCCTCAATTTTGTGGAGTTCTAATAAATACATCTGTCTGGTTAAAAAGCTTCATCATACTGTGGCTTGCTCCCCTTTCCCCTTGGAAATGAATGACAAGATTCCCAACCTAGTTATTCCGAACTACTTACCACTTAATCAAAGTCCATGACAACTTGGAAAGCTAAGAAAGAGAAACAGAAGAGTTTAGCTCATGTATTTCCAAAACCTCATTGTTTAGCTTGGTGGGATTTGGTTTGGTTTTATAGAAAATGTCAGTAAAACTGAAATTTCCTTGAGTCGTGTAATGCAAGCTGACAGTGCTACTGCGGAGCATTCCCACAGAAGAGAGAGGAGAGATAATTAGAGTACATGCAAGAATGGAGCTGTCTAAAAGAGAATAATAGCAGATACCAGCAGAGTAGAGTATATTTATATTGCCAAACACAGTGCATACAAGCTGCACTGGAAGCTTGGCCTGGCTGGACTATAGTGCACGTTCCCATCCTTCCATTACCGCATGTTCTTGCTAAACAACCCCCAGAACAAAGGGGAGCAAGCTGGATCATACTGCAGTTCTCAGGTACTCACGCCTTTAGGATCTTGCTTTGTATCTTGGTAGCTATTTGTTCTACTCTTCCATTCATTTCTTACCTATTTCATGTATTTAAAAAAACAAAAAATATTTGTTTCCCACACTTACTTATAAACAGTTTTATTGTTAGTATAATTTGCAACACATTAAATCATCTTTCCAGTTGGATGGGGGCTGGGGGGAAAATGCATAAATGTTGTTTTGGGGGTGAATGGTGTGCAGTTGTTCTGAACAGTGCTACAGCAGCATGAGCTGATCTCTGCTGGCTCATCTGCCTGGTTTGGCTGTGCTGTGTGATAGCCTGCAGGTATGTTCATTGTTTAAAGAGATGTTAAAATCTGTTCTTGCACAGAAACCTGCTTGTAGACTCACACAATACCTTGTTAGATAGTACACCTTTCGTGTATTTAGTTTACATCTAACCTTACACAGTTTACTTCTAACCTTCAGTAGAGAATTTTTGCAGCATCTTCAACTCTTAAGTCACAAGGTATTTTTAAATTCTGTTTGAACATCTGTTGATTAGAATTTCAAATTTGCAAGAGAGGTAAAATATCTTTTGAAGAATGTGAAGAAGTCAAAGCACACAGCACAGAATTCTGCACAGGATTGTCTGTGCCATTGTCTGTGTTATTACTAGGACTACTTTTGAGTAGGCTTTGTATAGGGCTCTGTACAAACACAGGTTGTTTATTAAATAAAATTTGGAAATGGTGTAAGCTGCAAGTTCTGACAGTTTTGAACTTCTGCCTGTTGACTTGGGAATGAACATGATAAACAGTGATCTTAGTGGGCAGATAAGATGATTTTTAAGTATCAGAAGCTCAGGGTTATATGGTAATGTTGACTTCACTTTCTTTTACCTACCAGTGGGAGTTTCTTTGAATGAATCAAAAGGGGTCACTGTAGTATAGAAGGCTAAACCTTCAGAACAGTTGGTGCCTGCAATGAAAGCATAAATGTCTAGAGTGAACAACTAAGGTGATTGATGGCACTTGGTAATGAAGGGCTTTGCCTTTCCATGTCAGCAGTGCTACTTGAATGGCTCAGCTTTCTGAAACTCAAAAATGTACCAGTGCTCTTGAGCGTAGCAATGAAGGAAAGGGAATTGTTTTTCATTACCCACACAGAGCATACTCTAGGTCTGTGATACTCTCTGGTCTGGAATACGGAAGCCTATTTTGTTTTCTGTCCTCTCCAATATCCCTTTCCCATCAGGTTCCTCAGGAATGATGAAAGCAGTTTCACAGTTGCTGGTGTGCAGTCTTGGGCTTCAAGTGACTCCTCTGTAAGGCAGGGATGGTGCTCTGCTTTATGGCTTTAGCCATTTTTGCTCTGGCAATGTAATGGAAGTAAATTTTTTTATGATGTATGGTTACAAAGTTTCTGTGGTGCTCAGTGGAGCTCAAATGTTCTGAGGCACTACATAATGTTTTTCCAAGGTGTCTGCATTAGAGACCTGAGGAATGGGTGATTCATAGTTTACTTCTAACATCAGAAAACAACAATTGCATTGCTGTGAGATGTATTATTACATTTACTAGATTGAAATCTTCTGTGCTGGAAGTCTGGCATGTTTTAGGTTGATGACTTGGGTAAACGAACTTTAGTTGGCAGATGGATTTCCTTTTGCAATGCTCTTTCCACTAGCAGAAAGTTATTTATTTTGTCTTTTAGTGTGCTAAAAGAAGCATTTCTGCAGGAAATTCCTTTAGGGGAGACAACCTGTATTTGATACCATCCCATAGTGAACTTAACAGCAAATACACTGCAGGAGTTCATTTATCTAACTTACTTTATAACCATAAAAGCAGGGTTCTTGGGAGAAAAGGGGTCACCTCTAAATATGGATTGGCATTAAGGATCAAAATCCATTGGCCTTCTGCCCCATGCACACACAAGTTAATAATGGAACTGCTGTAAAATCTGATGGCCTTGATACAACATCAGGCACTTGTGCACATGCAGACCACAGAATGTCCATTCTAATTTTCAAACCACTGAAGAAGCAAGGAGTGAGTACAGCAGTAATAACTTAATTGAATATACCCACTCTGAACTAATGAAAAAATGTTCAGAACTACTGTCACTCAATTAGTTGCTGAATAACAGTGTTTTAAAGGACTTTACATTTTAAATAAAACCTACAAAAGTACAAGTTCCAATCTTTAAAGTGATTTAAGCACTTGTAGCAATGAAACTAAAGATCTGAATTCTCTTTTTGGAAATGGAACTTCCAGGAGATCTGCATTGCTAATTCATCCAGAATAAGCCCCCTTCCATAAATCAGCCAATATATACAGAACTATTTTTGTAACATTCAAAATGAGCTTGGGTATTCTTTCATTAGATACTATCTGTTCTAATTAGCAGTACATATTTAAATATATATATATTAATAACAGGTTTAGATCATTTAGTTGCTGAAATTAGAAATACTATTCCCATACTCTGGGAAAAACGAAAATGACCTGCCATTCTTTGGTGGACAGTTACTGAAATTCTGTTCAAGAAAGCATAAAAAAATTCTTGATGAACAGAAAAAAATAAATAATGTGTCACGTGGAATAAATATAGCATACAGTACACATTTTCCTGTGTGAAAACAGGTGCTCTATAAAGAACTAAAAGGTGTTTCGAAATGAAATAAAGATCAGGCAAAGCACGGAATAGATTTTATTAGGGGTGGCAGGGTAGAAAGGAACATCATGAAGCTGGGCTGATCTGTATCAGGCTCTGTAGGTGAAGAGATGGGGCAAGTGAAAGGTTACATTCAAAAGTGATAAATCATGTTGCATATATACTTCCTTGCTAGATTTACAGAATTGTCTAAGAGTTTTGCTAAAGTGGTGCAGAAGATTGTATAAATTTTCAAGATCTCTTTTCAGTAACATTAGATGGCATTTCTGCATATGCTTGTTAAACATTTGGAAAGGATCTGTAAAACCATCAGGATTTAAAACCAGTTTTTATTTAGAAGGGACTGAGACACTTCCTGCACAGTCCATATCTTCAGGGTGTCTTGTATCTGCTTCTTACACATTCATTGCAGATAAGATGATGAACTCAATTTTTGAGCTCATCCAATCAGGTATTTATGATTCTTGTACCTGCAGTGGACATTGGTTCAGCAATTTGAAATCTTATTTCAAGAAATAAGGGAAGCTTTCAGACCCTGCTTTCCGTGAGAAAGAACTGAGTGAAAAGCCTGTTCAGTATTGGCAGTACAATCCAGGGATGTTTTCGTTTTGACAATCAGACCTTGAATTTTTGGCACCTCGGGAAAGATATTTGTCACATTTGAGTGTGGTATGACCCAGATTGAGATTGAAGTGGAGGCAGCGATCACAAGGGGTGAGATACATATCAATTCAATATGCGAGTTTCCATCCATATTTCTGAACTGTGCATACCAATACAGAAAACTTGTCTTTTTTGCTTTGTTCCTAGAACTGAGTTTCAAAGCCAGCCACAGATAATAGTTATATCTTTTCATAGCCTGGTGCTACTGAAACAAAGAGCAAAGATAAATCAATTTTTCTTCACTTTCTAAAAATAAAAAAGCCTCCCTTTTCTTAACAATCACCCTAATATAAAGGTAGCATGTTGTTCTCTCCTGCAATTGATGTTTTATCATCCAGGAATTTAAATTACTTCACACACCTATTCTCATATATATGTGTGTCTGTATGTGTATACATGCATGAAATACTCTCTCATTCACTCACTCATTTTTATCCTTTTCTATCTTTCAAATATCATAATTTTGTGGGTTTAATATCTCTTGAGCATTTGAGGAGCAGCAGTTATGTAAACCATTCAAGTAAGAGGCAGAGTGTTATTCTTTGCACCATCAAACAGGACAGATATCGCTGTACAGACAATACTATATGAAACATACTTGGTTTTGTATACAGTGGACTGGTGAGCTCTGTAACTGTGTGACTTTTCCCTCCTATAGCATCTTAATGCTACTTGCTGCTATTTAACATTCATTTTGGAGGTGGGAAATTTGAGGCAGTTTCTTTACTCTTACAAAGTGTTAGGGATAAAGAAGAAAAAAGCTGATTTCCTTTGTAGACTGGAAAGTGGTGTCTGTGGCAGATGCCCTCCTCACCTGCAGGGAAAAGTATTGGCATGTTTCAAAGTCATGTGTTCCCTGGAAAGCTGAGTAACATCGAGGAGCTTTAGACAAAGAGGCAATAACCTCATCTTCTCAGCTACAGAGCAAAGTGATGTGGCATGACACGTCCCTGTGTGAAATGCCTGTTCCCCCCTGTGGTTAGTGTCACAATGGTTCATGAGGAGAAGCTTCTGAAGGCCAGGATAGTGAAGGAGCAGTGAACTCTCCTGCAGTCACTGCCAATGTTGGCAGTGAGGCGGAAGAAAGGTGCTTAAATTTAACAGTTCTGACTTGAAAATCTTCTGGGGAGCTCACCCTAGAGTACCATAGGCATGAATTTCAGAAATGACAACAAAGTCCACTTAAAAGTAGGAAAGATTTCAGCGAAGGTGATTAAAACCCAAAAGCATTAGCTTTGTTACTATGTGGGCATACTGAGTTTACATGATTTTGGAGGTTTCCTCTAGAAGATGGGAGGATGGCAAAAAACCCCACAAATCTCGTATGACTTGAGCTTTGGTACTGTGTTGATAAATTCTCAGCAAAATGCAGTAAATGATCAAATACTTGTTAACCTGTAAGGAAAACAAGTAAAAGCTTTAAACTGGCATTAATTTTTGAGAACTGCATAATCTCCCAGGAGGTGGAGTTTCTTCACTTCTGGTTCAGGTGAGATGCCACCTCTGTAAGCAGTCCCTAACTTGTGTCTCTTGTCTCTGGCAGGTTACGTGTTCTGCATGTTGCACCGCCTGCCTGAACAGCACGACTGCACGTTTGACCACATGGGCCGTGGGCGTGAGGAGGCCATCATGAAAATGGTGAAACTGGATCGGAAAGTAGGGAGATCTTGCCAACGCATTGGCGAAGGATGTTCCTGAGTGCAAGACTGCAACCAAATGCTGTTCTCTTAGTTCACTAATGTTAGCCTTATTTAGGACAAAGTCAGCCAGACACCTTGTACTAGGCAAGTTTCAGACTACAGCCAATCAGTTTCCTTTCTTTAGCCAACCGTCCTGGTACTGTAGTTTAGGGATTGATGGTGGTTGAAATTGATCTCTGGCTGGTTAGTAAGGTGCCTGCTAGCCACCGTATAAAAATAAAACATGAAATATTATTTTTGAGTATGGCTAGTGGATTTAAACATAGCAAGAAAAATCCAAAGGCTTCTGTTATTGCTGGAGTCACTCTAAAAGCCTTATGCTGGAAACATTCCAGCTGCAGAGTTAAAACAAATAGTTGTATAGAAGCTGGTGTAAAAGTTTGCTATGCACATGGCTTTCAGACAAACTGTTTAATGTGCAGCCTTTCACCTCTTCACTGCTACTGAATCCTGAAGAGGTGAAATACTACTTGGAGCAGCAACAGCAGCTGCTTAAGCCCAGAAGACCTGACTGGTCACTCGTGCCTTCATCGCGTGTGGCTTTTGAGTTAGGCAGTGTCACCAGCATCGGGGATTCTGTTGGGGTAGGAACACCTTTCTGGTTCTTCCCAGGAAGCCAAAAAGAAAGGGGGACAGAGATTCTTATGAAAAATTTTTATATGTATCTTACTATAAAGAACCTATCACGGGTTTGGGTTTTTTTTCTTTTTTTTTTTTTTCCTTTCTTCTCTGTTAAATTATGATCTCTCTTTAAAGCCAACTCCATCCTGGAGCAGTAAATGGTGCATACTTTTTACGTGGCATCCACAGAGATTCTACGCGTTGTGTGAACAGATTCCACATACCTTGAGCAGTGCAGCCATTCCCACTGGCCGAAACCTGATTGGCTCTTGTTTGCCTTTTGCTAAGTGCAGGTATCTGATAATTGATCAAATAAGGCTAATTCACAGCACAGTAGCCATGGCTGGATTCTACAGACTGACTTTCTGTAGCTAGACTTACATATTGGGGAAAAAAGGACATTTTGTAGCAAACGGAATTCAGTAACAGTATTGGGGAACAACCTGTAAAACAAACACCCTTGTCAGAATGAGTCCGTGTTCCTCACGTTCAGAGTGTCAATGAGATAATCAAAGGGGCTCCACCAGCCCTCCTTCTATGCAGCTGAACGCGCCCGTGAAAATCCCTGCCCGCAAAGCAAGTATAGCAAGTGGATGTGAAAAGCATTACCTGGATAGAACGTTCTGGATCTGGTTAGAGCTGTGGTTCTGTGTTACGGTGTGTCACGCTGAGCTGAGCCAAACCGCACCAGCTTTGCCAGGTTGGAAACATAAAAGCAAACATCACAATCGGGCTGTCTCCTGCTGCACACAGGGCTTATGCAGGTAAAAAGGATTCATGCGGATGTCGCCCAGCTTAATCCTGAGTGAACGTAACTTCTAAGTCTACTAGTAAGTTATTAACAAGTGGGTAAATTTGTAAGAGAACCCGAGGGAGGGATTGACTTTGTCTGGTCTTCAAATGCTGGGCAGATCTGAAACGAAGGGGCGAAGTAACCTGTCACTTGGAAAACCCCAGCTTGTATGAGTCGTCCTCCATTCTACTTGTTACAGGTAATTAACTCCTTATAGCCAAATTATACTGTTATTCTGGTAGCCAGTTAGGAACATTTAACAGTGAAACAACTAATTTAAAAAAGAATCTATATATATATATACATGTCTCTCCACACACACACACTCAGCATCTGACTGTATTAGCATTAACCATGAACAAATCAGAAGTGTCCCATCATTATAAATGCAAGCTGTCTGGAAGGCAAGCTGGTTTTTTTTATCTTGTTCTTATTCAAGAATATGAACCAGCAACAAAAGCTTCTGTAATGGGCTGCATTTTCAGGAAGTGGTCCTGGTGAGAGGGACTGTCCAAGGATATTATTTACATTTGCCATGAGGAGTTTAAAAAAAACATGGATTTTGACAGCTGCTGTGATACGCACTTTCTTTTCCTACAAAATCCTATCGTAGCATTTGATGGGCATTCTGATTGATACACAAGACTTTTCTGCATTAATACTGAAGATGCTATTTTGTTCCTCCTTAATTTTCTCTTTAATCTCATTACAAGTGCACAGACAGTTTCAAGGTGGCTCTTGAGAGGACACTACTTAAAGTTCATGTGAATTATGGACAATGTTCACTTTAAACAAAAAGTTGGGGAGGGGGTTGTTCCTTTGCAGTATCTGTTCTGTGAAGTTTGTTAAACGTAAAGAAAGCTTAAGTTCTTGTATCTTAAAAGAAGATCTTATTTAACCCTTTTGTGTTCTAGATTTACTTACACATGTAGCCTAGAGCTCAGTTTTAGTTTAACATTGTGAAAATATTAAAAGAATCTTGTAACTTTATTCTTTTTCCTCATGCTAAAAAAAAAAAAATTAAACCAATCAGATTAAAGTTTGAATTCCTTTCTGCCTATTGCAACAGGTCTTGCTGTTTTGCACCATTTCTACTGTAAATTCATGTAAGAAATATGAACGGGGAAATTACCGAGGTTAGATCAGTAACTTCAAGCTGAATTTACAATTGGTGAAGCGTGGACAGGATTTTCTGCAGGTTTGGAAGGGAAGGATAGTATTTCTGCTGGGATTTGTTTTGTATGCAAATTTACTGTAGCCAGTTTGGTCCGTTTAACTTTGAGGTTAGATACAATAATCAAATTAATAAGTTGTGCATATTCTTCAATTCAAATGCATACTGTACTCTGTATCACTGGCATTAAAATGTCTTAAATGTTCTTTCATGCACTTAGATAGCTTTACCTAGAGTAGGGGTATTCCAAATCAGAATGGGCTATATTCATAATGGATAAACAGAGTAACTATTGTTTCTTAATCATTTAGATGCTAAATACACAAAGGTAATTAAAAACCCCACAATTTACTGAATTAGAGGGAGAGAGAATGTAAAACTAATCATTTAAAAACTATTTTGAAAATCGTTTGGAATTGAAATTGTGTCTGGTTCATGGGGACACATACACCCATTTTTTTCCTCAAATTCATATGGTACTTTCAATTATAAAACTGCATGATTCTTGAACAAGATGACTATGTTCTAGTAAAGGTAAGTTACATAAAACAGCTCTGCGTTTTCATCCAGTTTCAAACCTGTGTCTAGGTGCAAGCCAGGGCATCTAGGAAAAATAAAAATTGCCTGGGAATGTTGCTGTGTACCTGTTCTGTTTCAAAGCAGCACATCTGTAACATGAGGTACCTGAGAACATGAACTGCTCTTCAGTAGCGCACAGGCAATGTCCTGAAAAGAGTCCTGGTGCAATTCCATCAATCCAGAAGTTATATTAGCTGCTTTTATCAACTCAATGGCAGGTGATAAATACATTCAAAACTTGAATTTTGCATGACTTTTGTTTTGGACAAATTGTAATCCCCTGGCTGAGTGAATACAATGTCCTCTTTAAATTTGGCTTTGTACTCACTGTGGTGTTCAGTTCATTCTGTAGTCAGCAGTTCCTTCTGTGATTATGCTGCATCTTAGATATAAATCTCTAGGGGATAAAAGCACTTCTTTTTAATCTTTCAATGATTATTTCAGTATAAAGACTCACCAGGGAGGAAAACTGATACTGTGTCATAAAAATACAGATTTTATAATAGACTCCAAGAAGTATGCCAGTGTAATATCTGACAGCACCTGTCCTCGCAGTTGATGTGTAGACATTTAAATGCCCTGACAAATCGTAGTAACATTCTCTTTGTTGTACTGTAGTTACTGAGATTGTCAGTCATCCGAGAAACAGCCAAGAGAAGGTCTAAGCAAAGTGATCCCTTAATGTAACAATGAGCTTGTAGACAGTTCATGCTGGAAATAAATTAATATTCTCCTGGAAACGTTTATGCCTAAAAAACCAATGGAAACACTTAAGACTGCACTATTTAAAATGAACTGTTATTTATTGGCACCAGATGTTGATCTCATTACTCAAATACCTGATCAGAATTCTGCATAAAAAACAAAAATAATACATATGGTTCAACACAAAGACTGCGGTGGCAGGAGCTGTGGTGTAAGGATGTAGTTTTAGTGTTACCAGTGCATAAGATTATGCTTAGTTAAGACTGTTCTCTATGTACCTTACTACACAAAGGACCACGGTGACAAAAGAGTGCGTAAGATTAAACTGTTCAGAAGTATTTGCAGTGCACATTTTACCTGGTGAACTGGTCCAATAGAGGGCTTTATTTCTCACTATCAGCAGCTGTTTTGGGAGAGCAAACTTCACTGCTGCTGGAAAGAGCCCCTATTAAATAATAGTCCTGAAATACATAAGTGAGAAGAACTCTTTTTCATCTTCATTCATTTTTACTTTTTGTTGAGGCAGTCAGCATGTGCAGCTGGGCATTTGAAAGTAGTTCTGCTTGAATGTTCCTCTTTTTTGGCTTTTCAGTATTACCCACCAGGAAAAAAAAAACAAAACAACAACGACAAAAAATCAACTTTGTTGTTCTTACACAACCCTGCACATGAGTTCAAGCAGATTATAATACAAGTGTTGATCTACAGACATGATGACCTCCTTTTGTTTTAGTGCAATGACAAGCTGTTTCTTCAGTTAACTGAAATATAATGCAAACGCGATTTACCTGTTCTGGATGTTGGGCTGTGGGGTTTTTGAACTTCAGTTCTATGATTCTGTTCACACACACCTTCTCATAAACTCTGCATGCCTCATCTTCCACTCTGAAGTTGAGTAAGGACAAAAGAAGGCATGAAAACAGGAGGCAGAGGATGCAAAGTGACAAGTGCTTAGTGTTCACATCCACCATTCTCTTCAAGTCAGATTGGATCATAGAATAGGAAAGAGGTAGATAATTACTTGCCAAACAGCAACAACTTTTTTGACTTGGTACTACAGAAAACCATTCTGCTTTATCTTTGTGACTATACATGTGTAGAGTTTGTCTACAGATGTTATATGCAAAGAAATGAAATGGGACCGTCATAATAAGAAAACATTTTTGATGGATTATTTAGTAATAACTACATATTTTGCTACTGGACCTTCCTATTTTGCAATATGCTGCTATTTTCTTTGGAAGAAAAACAAGCAGAACTTTATAAGACTAACTGTAAATGATTTCAAATTCAATACATGCATCTGAAGCATTAGGAAGAGATTACTGAAATTATATATACATTTTAAAGATTATGATGATGGCTGCATCCTCTAACAAAAGGGTTTTGTTCTTCACATAGTAGCAAATGTTGATGGCAATGGTTTAACCATAAGCAGAATGGTCCTTTCTGCTAGGTTTGTGCAAAGCCAGTAACATATGCAGTAGGATGCTGTGAGTTAATAACTTGTAGCACGGTGCAGTGACTGTGTAAGTAATGAGAATAAAATTATAGAGACCTACTCCTGTCTGTGGCTCTCCCTTCACACAAATGGACAGGTAACACCCACTGTTTCCTTGTAGTTTAGTCCCCTTTATTATTTTCTGAGTTGCAGAAGACACTTTCCTCCCCTCTACCAGCATGCTTGAGGAAGGTGGAAAACCAAATTCTAACTAAAGGTTTTTTAGAAAAAAAAAAAGTTGGCATCTCTGAAGGCAAAGTATTGAAGTCATCCTCCATATCAGAGATGCAACTCCAGAAGGAGCTCTACTTAGGGTTCTTGGAAGGAACACTTGAAAATTTTTGGGTGTCTTTATCTTCATAGATTGTTAGGGATCTCTTTGAAGCAAAGAGCTAATCCTTTAAAAATCCTAAAAAATAAAGAAAAGGACAGCATCGTATCTTCCTTTGAAAGGGGCCTTCTTGATCAGCCCTGCTGCTTTAAGCCAGCTCAATGAAAAGTTCATTGTTGACTCCTGAAATGCTCAGTCTCATCTCTGCTTTTCAAAGCTGCAAGTAAATGCAGGACTCTTAGAGGAGGGAGAAAAGAGCCTGAGCTAAAGCTAAGCTAAATTCATTCTTCATTCTAGCAATAATTTGTCTTTTTCCCCCCACCTCCTCCTGCAGTGTTTATACTACATTTGCTTTAGATTCCTGGAAGCTTCATCTACACCAGTTTCTGGAGAAGTCTCTTAACACACTGCATTTAGCAGCAGCGTGAGGAAGATGATGAGCTCCAATAGATTAAAATTAAAATTAATCACTGTTGGCCAGCACAGCTCTTGTCCACACTAGAGTATTAAAAGGATGGCTACCTAAAGATGTTTTTGGTGATCCACCTGTATCAGCTTTGCATGAATCCTTCTCATTTGGGTAGTTGTTATGTGCACAGCAGCCAGAGGTGTGACCGTTGTCCTGTCTGCGAGCAGACTTTGCCCTTTGTTACACACGCCCACCCCAACACTTCTGTAGATAGAAATACGTGCCAGGCAAGCAGCAGTTAGTTACAAATTCTACAGCTATACACGTATTTTCAAGTCATTCTGTATGCCCCTTGTTTTCTCCTTTTGACCGTTTGGTCTCAGGTCATGTCAAAACTAATAGTTCCACACCTATTTCCTGTACACAAACCCATATACACGTGGATCTCCTGGGATATCTAATGGCTGTAGCAGAAGGATGCCGCTGAAATAAGCCAGCTTTCACTTCCTGCACACCGACGTGTATTATCAGTCCTTGTCTGGCTTATCTTCTGGGGAGCTGGAGCTTGTCCCCATATCTCAATTTGCCTGTTTAATAGTAGCTGTAGTTAAATCATTGTCAACTACTATAGACTTGGTCCTGGAACCACCAGGATGCTCATTTGCAATTCCACTACAAACAGTCCCCCAAGCAGGTGGGAGGTTTGAGCGACTGCCAGCAGTTCTGATCTTTGTCCATAGTGTGTGTCCTGTTGTTCCGGGGCACAGAGCTCTGAGGAATGGCAGAGTGTGCACATGTGCAAGATGAGCAAAGGTGATGCTGATTGTATTCCAGCTGCCACCTTAACAGAAATACTTTGCCTCTGAGGAAGCAACTCCTGCTAAATTAGTTGGAGGAGGTAAATATATGGTATTTGAAACTTATTATCCAATAAATATCTATTTATCAGCCTATTTCAGCACCCCTGCCGGCCTACATTTCTTTATTTGCTATGCATTCCATAAGCTTTTCTCTGTCATCCCTTTTGCAAATTCTCCCTCATCGACTACAATGCCCACTCCTACATCAAATTGTCATGTTCAGAGACAGAGTGTGTGTGAAGACAACATAACAGTAGAGATGATCACATACCTAAAGGTGCTGGGGCTTGTATTGTATCTCTAATGAAAACATGAATTTTTAAATGTTAAATGTCTGCTGATGTTTAGTATAAGAAACTCCTAGAGCTGTTTTAATACACTGTAGCAAATAACATTAAGGCTGTGTTCTACTTCCAATTCAACCTCCTTCTTCCTTGCTGTTAACTCAGGACTTTCTCCATCCAAGGAACCTTAGGCTAGCTTGATACTGCAGCCACTGGAGATGCACAAGCAGTGTTTAATACCACCTCTGCAAGTACCGAATACCCATCCAGACCAAGAATAAAAAATTGTCTCTTTGTTCTGCTTTAGTTTTTTCTTTTGTCTTGTTAACCCAATATTGTTACTCCGTGGATAAAATACAAAGCTATCACTCATTTGCCAAGTAATGCTAAACACTTACCAGTCACAGTGATTTAAGATTTTTAGCGTGTGGTTGGTACTGTGGGTTTGCTTGGTTTCTTTACACGAAGCTTCATGAAGACAGTGCTCAGGTGTTAACAACTACTGAAACAGGCAGATCTGACTGACATGGAAACCACAGGTCAGGCAGACCCAAGTCAAGACTTCTTAATATGAGTCAGATGCAGTTCCTTGCCTTTGCTATTCTCCATGTGGAGAATAAAGGTAAAGCCAACTGTGCTGCCTCAGCTGCATTGCCTGCGCCAGTTGTCCCCTGGCTCGGCAGCTGGAGGGGTGCTCTGTGCCGTGCCTCAAGCTCTGAAAGATCTCAGGAGTCACAGAACCATCATCCGTGAGTCCCTGAAGGCAAGCAAAATGTACCTTGTACCTCCTCTTTCTAAACACGTTTGTTCTGCGAAACAATAAAATTGTTTATGAAGAGATGTGATGTATTAAACAAGGCAGTGCTGACCTGCGATTGAATTGTGCATTCTGGGATGGCTTTCTCGCACCAGCCTTTGGCTGGTAGCAGTAAAGTAGGTAAGGAACTTCAACGAGCCTATGGAACTTAAATCTCTCCACAGGAACTGAAACAAATGTCAGGCCCTATGCAGTCTGCACACATCCAGCAAGGCAGAAAGATCAATGCTTTTATTTCACACCAGCCCTGATTCAGTCACTTAACATTAACACAGATCAGTTTCCCTCAGCCAACATTCAGCATCTTTCTAGAGTAAAGGCAAGGAGGATCAATCATTTTGAGAGCACTCTGCAGATAAAACATATCAGAGTTAAATATTTACTATAAGGATTACACAGTTTTGTGTAAAGTGTACCAAAATAGAATCCTAATATTGCAATGCATTTCAAATACAACACTACATTTCTGATTTTTCAGAAAGCTCCATGGGAGCCGAGATTGGGGCACTAACAGCAGAAAAAAAACAAAAGGCAATAGGCTTCCCACACCATATAATTCTTCATGGTAAGACAGTCTGACCCTTGCTGTTCTTACTGTTTATGGATTTCTTGGTGTAATTTTCTGTTTGAGAGAGCTTAACGATGAACTACAGTTTGTGGATACCATGTAATTCCATTGCTAGATAACTGCTACTCCAAAGTGTATGAAAAGAATGAAAGCATTAACTCTTAAAATGTCTAGTTTCTATCCTTTATTTTCAGGCACATGGCTAAGGGGTTGATCCCCTAAATATAGAAAAAACAGGCAAATTTAAAGTAGCAATTTTTCTGAAGGAATCTGTGTAAACTTCCTGCACAGATTTCATCAGCATATTAACTGAGAGCTGCCAGGTAAAGAGTCTTCAGTTTAAAAAAAGCCTCAGTGATAAAGTGACTCACTCACCCCAGCCAGAGGCACGTTCTTCATGCCATGCTTCTGTTCCATACGAATTATCCGTGACTACTAGGGCCCTGCCTGTGGCAGCACAGCCACACAAATAGAAGTATAAGCTTTGCACGCCAACTCTCACAGTACACAAAGGCTGCTGAACTTCAAAGGTTTGCAACAGATAATGGGTTTATACAATGCTACTCTAACCATCTTTTGTTTTACTTCTGTGCTGGCACATAGGTCTTATGGAGAAGTGTAACAAGTGCCTTTGTCTTGTGAGGTGCCAAACCAACTGAAACACTGCATATAACCATTCCCAAAATAAAAAGGATCTTTCCTTCTTGAGAAATGAAACCCAGTCACATTCCTCAAGTTGGGATGGGCCTAAGACACTCACAGGGGAGACTCACAAGGGCATAATTTCTTCACAAATGGCAGACTATACAACCTTCACCTGCAGGCACTTCAGCAATTAGTTCATGTAATTTGGCAAGGAGACAGAGGTAATACTGGACTCTAAAGTATCCACTTATCCCAAATTTTCTCTGAATGGGTAGCCAGTTCTGATACTGAGTTACAGTCCATACCGACCCACATAAAAGAATCAAGCACCATTTCTGTGCTTGCCCATACTGACTTTGCCAAACCAGTAAAAGAAACGCCATCCCTGGCGTCATTGTCATACAAGTCCCTTGTCACCCGAAGTGTCATAGGCAGCATCAAGGAGTTCAGATTGGCCAGGCCAGGCTGAGACCTGTGCACCAGCCCCTCTGCAGAGAAAAGGGTACAACCCTTGCTACTGTGGAAAGAAGTCACTGTGACATTCCTGCACTGACTTTGGTAGACAGGCAGGACAGAAGGGCAGCCGTGTATAAGATACTGTCAGTACAGTGATTGTGCAGTGCTGGAGCTCACAAGGCACCTCCTGTACGAGCTCCATGCTCTGCCTCTACATCACTTGCCCATGACTTGACTGTACTCTGCAGACTCTCTCTTCCAGCAGGAGAAAGGGCTTAAAAGCTCCTCTGCAATAACATCCACTCACCTTCTCAGACAAGTGGCAGATCAACACTGTGGCAAATGCTTGACCAAAAGCCCTCAAAGATGAAGAAAAATGAGTAGAATTCCCTGTGCCACTATGGACTGCTGAAGGCCATTTTGAAACCTTCCCTCTCTCCATTCTCCAAATCTTGTTTCAGGTCCTGAACATCTGTCAAGCACAGGTCAGTGAAGGGATGCACATGCTCCACACAAGTCTCCTTCCTACATCCCACCAACTCCTGTCCAAACTTCCAGCGGTGGCTTGGTATTTGATGGTACTGGAAAGTTTGGTGGGGCTAGCATGGGATGCAAAACTTGGGTGGGATGTCCTCCTGACAAACAAGGGAAGTTGCTTTGCTGTTTTTAAAAACTGGCAAGAACCGGCCTCTGTTTAGTGAGCTGACAGTACCCATTTTATCATTTTGGACACAGAGCTCCCTGCAGAAGCAAGCTTTAGTCAGTGACCCGACCTCTGGGTACAAGACTGTTCCTCAGGAACAGGAACAGTAAATCTCTCTGCCACAGTTTCATTCTCTTCTCAAGCTGAGTCCTGCATCAGTGACTGCACAATGTCAAGGTGCGACATAAAATATCTGGCTCCATGCTGAACTAATGCTTTGACTCAGTATTTCATTTTCACAAGAAATGAAAAACAAATAGACATGGAAGATTACTGAAAGGACAGGTCACTAGCCAGGGTGGCTGGGCTCTACATTACACTGACTTCTTACAAGCTATTCAAGTTGCCTAAGGTTAGCTGAAGTACTATTCTCCTCTTTCCCACACTAAGTGGGTGTTTGATTTTGCTTGCGATGTTGTAAATGTGTCAGTTTCCTCTCAGAGGAATTTGCCCTTTCTGAGAGGGATCAAAGTGTGCAATCCAATTTGTAAAGCACTGAAATACTTGCAAAGAAGTGCTACATACAGGCTATTAAGAGGCTGTCTGTCAGTATTCATTTCAGAATAACCTCTGTGTAGGAGAAAGTAAAATAAGTGTGTGACCCTAAATATAAATAAAGTCAGTATGTGGCTCCTGAAGAAGAACATAAACATTGTTGACCCAGAACCTGAAGGGTAGGGTTTAAAGGACATTCCTTTCATTTTTGTTTTAGGAGCCTTGAAAGTAGAAATTCTCTCCATCTCACATGGCTACCTCTCCCACATATCAGGTCTTTGGTAGCACTCCAATTTCACATCTGTATTTATTAATAAGTGGACAAAAATGTATTGAACTGCCACATTTCACAGCTGAGAATTAAGAGACCAAATAACTATGAAAACTTCTGGTATCTGGCTGGAATGAAACTAGATCCTAGGTAAACCAGAAGTTCCTCATTATTATCCTGACCATTAAGATTCCTCCCAGTTCCACTGGTACTCAAAGAAAACCTCTCTGAGAATGCTGCAGCATCACAGAAATTGCACAAGACATGTTTAAATTTCTGGGCTAACAGAACTTCAAAAAACCCCAGCAAATATCAAGTGCTATGAAAATGCATTTGCTGCCATCTCTTTAGGCAGGAAAGACTAAGTGACACAATGTTACCTTTCAGAAAGAGTTTTAGTTTGGTACTGCTAACAGCATTTCTGTCGACTGAAATCAAATGCACAGCATAATGCAGCTGTGTTACAACAACACGGTATATGGAATTCTGCTCAAGTGCTGTGGGAGATACAGTGAGCAAATATAGCAACAAGGGGGTCTCATACCAGGAGAGAGGCAGCCACCCTGAGGGCACAGCAAACAGCTGGGCAGCTGTGGTGGCACTGACCATCCCTCCACTCCACACAGACGCAAAAGCATCTGAACTTCACTGGGGCATTGCTCAGCATGCAGTGCTTGCCTTGCAAAGGCATTGCTCAAGCTGGCTTGCAAGCCTGGCCAGCAGTTAGGCTGCACTTGTCTACATCAAGTCTGGTTGAATCCCTGCCACCAGTTTAATCTGTGGGTCTTGGACACGTCCAGTTCTGAGATCTCCTGACTGCAGATTTAATACCCATACAGTGCTCAGCATCAACACACTACTGCCACAATGCCACAAAGACTGCAGCAGCAACACTGACCAGACTTTACCAAAATCTTGGGT
This sequence comes from Picathartes gymnocephalus, assembly GCA_013390045.1. Classification (NCBI taxonomy): domain Eukaryota; kingdom Metazoa; phylum Chordata; class Aves; order Passeriformes; family Picathartidae; genus Picathartes; species Picathartes gymnocephalus. The sequence continues at coordinate 22,378 of WEKY01038651.1, forward strand.
TGCTTCTTATATTTGGCAGAATTGCCATTTATCACGTAAACCATGCCCAGCCTTGCCCTACTGAGCCTCATGGCCCTCCTCTGGCCTCAGCAGAGCCAGTGCTTTGGCATAAATACCCTTTCCTGCTGAAAACTGGACAAGTTCTCTTCTGCTCTAAGATCACCAGGCCACACTGATCCCCAGCTGCTGAGTTCTGTTGTTATCTTTACTTTTAAAGCACTCTAGACAACCACAATGCTGCACAAAACATACTCATTTATTTAGCCAAATGACATTAGCCCTGCCTATTACATTGATGCAGCCAAACTGAAATTTTTATTGATCCAGGTAGCCTGTTCTATGTACCTTCTTCATTATTTTCCATTTGTCCAATTAAAGTAAAAGGAGAGAAGAAAAATAGGCTGTGACAGAACCCTGAAACAGATTGAGTATTCATGTGGAACAACTCCCCACCTTTTCTTTCAGATAAGCACATCAAAGTACGCTAAGAAGCTCTCAATCTCTAAACCAAGAGATGTTCTAGTTTATTAGGCTCTAATATAAGCCCTCTCTTCAAACAGATAGAAAACTGAGATTTGTTTGGTAAGGCAGTCAATGGAAGAGTTTCAGAGCACATTCTCCCTTTCTCATCACCCTGTTCTTATGGAAAAAGAGAGGGACTCCGTCTCTCTGTCGGAGTTTTCCTACCCACATTGCTGATCTTTCCTGCTAAAGATTTTCTAACTGAGAAGAATGGCTTTTCCCCCTGCCACCCCCAAGAGAAAGTACAAGTACTTGCAACAGTATTTCACCCTCAGGTAGCAGCTGCAAGACACACAGGCAGCTCTTGCTCACTGCTACTCCACTACAACAGACCTCAGGAGAAACAAAGGGAACAAACTAAGCAGCTGCACCCTTTGGTGCACAAGCCCTGCATCTGGTACCACCTGCATCTGCTAAACAAATCAAAAAACAAGAACTGTGTACAAGAACTAGGACAGCACAGCTGATGTGCCCGACCTGCATTACTGTACAGCCTAGATAATGAATTTCCTGCAGCCAAAAATAACTGAAAAGTCATTTAGAATAAACAGGAAAGCTGGGAAGAATGAGCTTGCTAAATTTAATTCAGAGTATTTAACCTGGATTTTTGTTGTCAGATTTGGTGGACAACTTAAAAATATGCCATGAATAGCTATGTAGACAATATTCTTCCTTTTACAAAGAAAAATCCAGAGAGAAGGCAGCTGCCAATAAGGTAGCATTTGTTTTAGTCACGTAAATAATATCTCCCATAACCTCCATGTCTTGATGTCAACAAATGACAGTGAGAGAGAAACTGAGATAACAGCAGGTCTGCATGAGCCCAGAGGAAACTCCATGTCTCCAGTGATGGGTGGGTGAACACTGTTTGACAGATGGCCTGAAAACCTGTGCAGTGGCTCGGCTCGTTCTGAATGGCTGCTCTTCACTGTGGAATGGAAGGGGCACATGTTGACGACACTGTGCAGGAATCAGACGGACATGGTTTGCATGACAGCTCTATTGTTACATTTGTTTTTAAATGAGGTGTGTGAACCTGTAATCCAAAAGTTTTTGAAATGCTCTTCCTTTTTACAGCTTCCTTTCTCAGCTGCCAACATGTTTTATATCTACATGCTTTGAGAATTTCCATAGCTGTTACAGGCAATAGCTTCAGCAGCAATTGTGGGATTCTTCAGTGTTTACAGACATACTCAGTTAGCTAACATGGAGAAGGCATTGATTCCTAATTTGTTCCATTTCTGTCTTCTCCAACACCTTCCCACTGAGATCAGAATTCCAGAAGTCTAGAATCCAACTGAGCAAATTGGTCAATGTCAGATGCTGAACCGAAGTGCTTTTGAATAGCAAAAATAAATTTATCTTCTTTTAGTAAATACAGCAGTGCAGCACACCTTTATCTTTCTTATCCAAAGAAGACAGCTGAGATGGCATATGTTGGCTAGGCTCTTTTCTCTCATTTGGAATCATTTAATGGCTTTGTAAAACAGGCACACAGCAGGCAAAAAATTAGCCAGAAGGTTTTCCATTCAAAGGCAAGTTTGGGTACAATGGTTAATCTTGGGCCCCCACCCTCTGTCTCTCAAGCAGTTCTGTCATTTAAGATGTAGGTGAGAAATCAGTGTAATTAGTACCTGTTTCTCAGTGGTAGCTGAGCTGACCTACCTTGTACATGCCATTTTTCCTCCTTGATGCAAGAGCATAGCAGCTTCTTAACTTCAGCAGCAAAAAGGGAAGATCAAGTCAATTAGTGGCAAGAGGAAAAAAGAGCAGTTCCTCTTGCCTGTAAGGAAGGAAGAGCAAGTACTGCACAGATTAGGTGGCTCATTACATTCTTTTTCATCTTAGATTTTAAAAGGCAGCAAAAATGCTAATATATCATCAGAAGTATTTGCGAGGAGTTTCTGCAGTCAAGCCAAAATCTAAATGCAACAAAGAAGTATGAGAAATCCCACGCAAAGCATTAGCGCCAAACAATTCTTGATCAGAGCACTGAAATACTTCACGTGGCATTTAAAATGCCACAAGCATCAGAGATCTGCCCTTTGGAGATGATATAAGGCATCAGAACATCTCACTGTCCTTTACACAAGAAAAATCCAAACATTCACCCTACTACTGAAATTTTACTGCTAGATGTAACCTCAATTGCAAAGAGGCCCAATCACAAACAATTTGTTTTTTCAAAAAAGAAAATCTCTAATATGAAGAGCACTCTTCTGCTGCTGAGTTGCCTACACAGAGGTAAACAAAGCCCAATCCTTTTCACACAAGAAAACCATCAAATGTGTGGATTAAACAGAGATTCATCATTATCCCTCTGAGCATGCTGACAACACTGTACATTTCTTTGGCATGAGAAACCCAATCATCTTCAAATGAGATTCCTGTCTCCATCCCGAATGGAGCTGCAAGTGATTGAGTTACTGTGGTGTACTGCCGGGATTATATTGGGAATGAGACGCCTTCACTTAGATATGCTTCAAGTGAGATTTATTGCTACAATCTCTCCGGAGTTTTGTCAACTCCCTCACAGAGGCAGGCAGAAGTCAGACATAATGTCAAAAGTGAGTCCAAGATAGCAAGTGACAAGGCTTCTTAAAAGTTAATTGACCAATAGGTAATTGCAACGTACAGATGTTTTTACTTTCACACCAATAGTTAATCACACCTGCATTTCATAGATGTCGCACTGTGGCATTTTTCATCCAATTAGGTACTGTCCCATAGAAATCCATCACTTTACCTTGCACGACCACACCCTGAACTTTTTACTTTGTTCCATAACTACTTTTATATCAAGACTTTAGGTCAAATGCAGTACACATTTCATACTCAGAGTAAGCAGACCCAAGGCTTTGAGGATTTTCTGTGTCTTGGATTCCAACAGTGTACAGTGGATCAGAGCTTGTCCATTGAGCAGCAGTAGTCAAGGCCACGGTGTGCCCTTAACCCATTGCAAATGCAAATTAAAACCACTTCCACACGGCCTAGCTTAAAATCTTGTACTAAGTTACCATCTATCACCAGCACTTTGGTAATTCTTCACATGCATTCTTCTCCTCTTGCAAACACAGGCCTTCACACACAGTACCTCAAACATTTGTTATCATAGGAATGTAGATTTAGGGAGGCAGCACTGAAGTTGTTTACATGGAAATTTGAACAGGCCATGCAGAATAAGATTCTTACTGCCTTGGGAAGTTTTTAAGTGCAGCATAAACCAGATACAATTTTCATGTAGTGCATGAATGATGCCACTTCCAGAAGGACAACATCCCCTGTTATCACAGCAAAGTGCTGTCTGCCCTTGAAGAGAGGAATGCCAGCTCCTCCATCAAAGAACTACACTCCTTGTAGCACAAGCTTTTCTCTTAGCATTCTCCCACCAAAAACCTGACCAGATTTAAACCTGCAGTACCTCACAAAAGTTAGCAGAATCACAGCCTGTGGCAGATGGCCAACATGCCAATCAAAATGCTACTTTGATCTATGCAGAGCGTCTTTTTTCCAACTTGACTGATTGCCTTTGAGCTGGATCCTCAACTCCAGTGACATCTTCAAAGAGACCAGCTGCAAGATATTACACTCATGACAACAGGCTGGCACTAAAATGGCTGTGAAATCCCACTGCATCAGATCAGGACACAGATATTATAGCCCAACAAGATGTGCACTGGAATGGGAAAACAAGACACACAAAAGGAATATCACACTTACTGATGCTAAAGGGCAGTCACCCAAAGTGTCATCCCTCTTTTCCTTCACCTGTACAAGTCCCAGACAGATCAAATAGCCTTCTGGAAGGTCACTAGTCAGGAAGAGAAGGATCCAACAGCCAACAGTATTTCTAAGTCAGCCTGACTTAAAACATTCAAGGCACAGCCTCATGGTAAATTATCCTTGGGTTGGAAGACATATCCCTAGATCACAAAGTCTTTGGGATTCTAGATTAAAGCTCAGGATAACATGGCAGAATGCAAGGAATACAGGCTTCACAAGAGGAGTTTCTCAAGCACACACATTTTACACAATAGAGGCACAGCAGCCACCCCAGCCCACTGACAATGCAGAGGAAGAATACAAACACCTGCAAAGAGATTTCAGCAGTTCATGTTGTGCCCACCTCACTGCACACTCTGCAGGCACTGAGGCAGATCTCCAGCAGCAAGATTTGCTGGCAGGATTGGTGTGGAATGGCAAAGGGGCCCAGGCGAACAAACCTGGGCTAATGAGCTGTCCCCAGCACTGTGGGATCACGAGCTGCAGCTGTGGCACAGAGGAAGCCTGTGGGAGTCCTGGGTGATGTGGAGATGGGGGAAGCAGTGTGTACCTAAGAAGCATGTGGGATCCCACGGTCTGGTTGGCAGAAGCAGTGTGAGGGCTCTGAGGGGCCTCTTGGTTTGTTGTTAACACAGGGGCTTATATTCTACAGACAGTTGTCCTTTCAATGGTACAGCTTTCTGCATGTCTGTACTCTTACATCAGGGATCACCTGGACCTGTGTGAACTGCTGAAAGGAGACAGACAGTAGAGACAATCTACTTTAAAAAAAGCAGATTGCTGTCCAGATTTGGACTGTGAAGTGAATTCTGCTTCAGCTTTCCCATGAACAGCCAGGTGATCAGAAAAAAAAAATGAGAAAAACAGAGGTGGGGTCACAGGGTGAAACTAAACAAGGAGAGGTCCAGTCCAACAGCAGCTGAAAATAGCAATCACAAACACTCAGGTGTTGTCTGTACTCAACAGCTGGGAGCAGTCAGAGGTGTGATCTCTGCCCTTGGTAACAACTGGGCATGAGCATCTCCAAAGTGGGAGAATACATCTCAGGACAGAATTAATAACTCTGCTGTAGATGCTCCTCAGACTCTGTATCTTGAGAGATCCAAGATGGAAAGTATAAAACCCCTGTTAGCTCTGCAATTTTGCTGCAGTAGAGGAGCTGAGAGACAGCTGAGCTGTAAACTGAGAGACATTCAGCATATTTTTTATTAGCTTAGCAATAAAGAAATCGTGCCATAGATAGTTTAGATGCACTTCACCCCCCATTTAACTGCCCATGTAGGGGGTGCTCTGAGCTAAGCACTGTCCCTGCAGCCCAGGTGTTAACTGGCACTGGGCTAGGAGGAAATTCCAGAAGGAAGTTCTTCCTACCCCCAAAACACCAGTGAAAGCCCTGCTTGCTAGACTACACAAAGAATGCAAGGGTAGTCCTGAGTGACACAGAATCACTGCACAGCCTCAGCGTGCCAGACACTGCTTCCTAAAACTGCTTCTGTAGTTGTAATATCAACAGAAGAGCTTGCTCCACACCTGCTGTGGTTTAATTGGTTTGGCCACACGTGACCAGGCTGTACAATACAATATAATATTCTACATATGATGGTACAGTCTTTATGCTTTCCTTTTGCTGCTGCAAACTCCTCATTAGCCATGTCTGGAAACAGAAATACAAAGCTGAAATTATCACAAGGTGTTGGGACAGTGAGGTCTATCCATATTCAGTTTGTCACCTTTAGGTGTTTGTTAGGGCAAGGGGCTAGCCACTATTTTCCTCCTTCCCTCAGCCCACTGGTTCCGTTTACATTACTGCCTCACATAATGTAACAATCTTTACTCCTTCACAGTTCAGTTACTTCTACTCTGCAGATTTTTGTCCTAATGTTGAGGCAAACTTAATTGCTCATCAAGTCAAGTGTGCCTCAGGCTTTTCCTGTGCTGCCCTTTAAAAGCAAAAGAGTCACACAGTAAAATCTACAGAGTTGCTGAAAAAGTTCTTCAAGTCTCATCTTCAGTGCACTGCCCACAAGATATATGATAATGGTTGGATGGATCATGCTGTTCCAACACTGGTCACTCCTCAAGTTGCAATTTTTTTCCCCCTTTCTACTGTTATCCTGCATTACTCTAGCCTCTATCCCCCTATTTTTTTAATAATTGCTCAAAAGTCTTTGGGACAGGGCTTAACTTTTCATTACATACACAGTACAGTCTTGAGTCTGATTGGGGCCCTTAGATGCAATGATACAAAATAATAATAGCTGCAGGGCAGCGGTAATGTTCTCCAGTTGTAATGGGCATGCTGCAAAGATCACTTGATGTTTATAAAGCTTTTTCAGACTCTTAGATGAAAGTCAAGCTAGTGATGCACAGGATTTATTATTCTATTCAGCACTTCAGTATCCAAGGCTAGCATCTATTCTAGTTGAAAAAGATTTTTACTGTATTGTAAAATGGAAACAAAATGAAATATATACAGTGCATGGTGCTTTATATATAAGGCACAGGCAGCACAGGAACAGAATTTCATTATTGAAATGGATGTAGCTGAAGCTGTTACACACAGTAGGTAAAAGACCAGATTCAATGACCTCTTATTCCGTTTAATCAAAATTGTTAGTATATGGTTTTCCAAAGGCCAAAGAAAAAGTCTGGTTTTTTTTTTTCTTTTCTTTATTACATATTTCATCACTTTGTAATAAACCTTTGCAGTTACTTATGATGTGAATCTCAAGCAGACTTGACCAGCAAAGAAATGAAAACAAAGCACATGTAGGTTTAGCAAACAAAGCCACAGTTCTCCTGTAATACCCTGTGCATTTAACCAGCAGATCACAACCATCTGAGGCGACTGCACTCCCTCTCCCTCATCACGAGTTTCTGCTCATTTCACAGCATCCCCCACTGCTCTATTTAGATGTGAGTTCCCCCCTCCTCCCGTTCTGCACTTGCTGAGCACAGAGGGAAGGCAATGCTGTTTTAATGGTGCTGGTTATGCTATACGTGGTCTTGCTGTTTCTAGGAATAGACATGCTCAGACATCAATTAACATCTAATTGCAGGAATTAATCTTGTTCCTCTGCCTCAGACACCACAGAGATCAAACCAAGCCCACTTGCAGCTCTATTTTTAATTTAGTGGAATTATAGTTTTTTCCATCCAGTGAAAAATAATTAAGTGACACGCTGTCCAGAGAATACACAATTCAGGGATCTAGGTGTTTAGGAAGAAATGAACCAAGCAGGAAAAGATCATAACTATTTGTGCCAAAGCATCTTTGTTACTGCCAGTCTTTCTTCACACCTTCTCACCAGTACTTCTCTTTACACCTTCCTGCTTGAGTGATCCTCGGAGAGACTGTGAGAATTACAAGTGGCTTGGGAAGGAGCTGGATTTACTACCCTATCAGATAATCCCTAATTCTCAAGGTCAGCCTGTGCATAAGGGCAAAACAAGAGTGGAAAGATAAAACAAGGAAGTGGAGGGCAAGATTTTCAAAACAACAACCACCAACTCCAACAAATCAACAAGCCAAAAATCAAGCAAAATATTCTTGCAGCTTTGCCATAAAGCAGTCACTCATCTTCTTTATTATTTCTTGAAGACAGACTGATCAGGCCACAGACAAGGCTTTGTACTGTATTTTGCAATTTTTTTGTACCAAACGAAGCAAAGCAGCATTCAGCAGACACCTCTCAGTCTTAAGATCCTGCCCCAGTTTCCCACACACAACAGCAAGGATGGCTCGAGCATGGCCAGTGAAGTTAGGGTGGAAACAAACTGGACTATTTAGCAAGAGAAGAACAGAATCCTACACAGTAAGAGTGAACCTGCAACTATCAGAAAGCTGAGCTGTAAAGGGCTGTGTGACATAACTCAGACACAAAACTGCACTCTGGGACTGGGTCACAACACCTTCTCTATAGCCAACGTAAAGCAGCTGAAGCAGGCATTATGTCCATGTACAATGCAGACTGCTGATCTATATTTATGGGAAGTTATTTGATGGCTCCTTTGGTTTTCAGAAAGAGCTGAACCACTCTTCCTCATTCCTAGGTTAAATGGGCAATGTCCTAGGTTAAATTCCAAGGTCAACTGGCATGACACGTAGCATCACTCATTTTTACTGCCTGTGTCAGTCCAATTAGTCTCTTAGCTCATCAGCACCAGAGACTTGAGCTGATCTCACCTAAGGCCATCACCGCTTTGCTTCGTTTTTCTGTCATCTGCCAAATACAGCATGCCCAGTAATAAATAGCATTGAACCCCTCCTCTTACTAGAGGAGAATGTGAAACATTCCCACTTCACACCAGGTCAAACTCCACCCAGAAATGCAGTTTAAGAAAGACATGCATCTGTGAAGCATTCTGGCACCTTTACTGTAGACTTCTCTCCCAGTGTGAGGAGCCCATTTAGAGGTGATGAACATCAGTCAGCCCCACACCCTGAGACATTTCAGAATTTCCCCCCTCCACACAAAAAAAGGGTGTGGAGGAGCACCACCATTCCATTTGCTCTTGTAGATTTTCCAAAATCCCACCTTCTTACTTTCAAACAGAAGAATGGTTCCCAGAGCTTTGTCAACCATGCCCATCATTCCCATACTGCACCGTAGTCATAAACATGACAAGCATTGGTGGAGATCTGCCATATCACGCCTGACTAGAGAAAGTTCTGGTTCCTTTAGAAGGGGAAAATGCTCAAAAAGAAGACTCTGTTTTGGTGATACTTTCCTAGGAAAAGGTCAACTTTACACATGCTTATGTGTGAGTGAAGGGCAGAGGCAGGCTGTGAGTAGCAATCTGTGCTAAGAAGTAAGACAAAAAACCAAAACGCATTTATTCAATGCACATCATTAGTTACTCAATTTACATTCCTACCAAGCAGCAATAAACACCCTTCTGCTGCTTCCCATTTCTCCTCCCCCCAGTTTTTCCATTAGGAGCTCAGCTGGAGGCAAGGAAGGAATGGGAGAGGAGGGAAATAGAGAACCTAATCCCATCTATCTAGTTCTCAAAATACTGATGCATAATTCTGCCAATACACGTTACCTTGACTCATGACCTTTGTGCCCCAGCAGTCCTTACTCACTGCTGACAGCAGAGCTCCCAACTTCTAACACCACACCTCAACAACAATTTAACTTGCTTGGCACTTCTTCCACTACCTTATTTCTGGAGTTTGCCCCTCTTCCTTCTAATTGCATCCCCCAAACCACCAATAATCCATATAATTGCAATCCAGTAATTTTATGCAGCAAGAAAAAGTAATGCAATCAGTGAGAGAGCTGAAAGAATCCGTTCTCTACTGTCTCATCCCATCCCACAGTAAACAGTGCTTCCTTAGGAGACAGACATTGCAATGCAGCAAGAACATAAAGAAAAGCAAACCCGTCCCAGCATAAAGGTCTTCTATCTAGGTGAAGCCCAACAAAACACATAAAGTAAGGACCATTCTATTTGCAAATCACACAGGGGTTTTTTTGTTGTTTTTTGGGGTTTGGGGTTTTTTTTTTGTATGTGTGTGTGAAAAAGCACTGGCTTATCAAGTGCTAAATACATCCCAGGGTACGGAAGATAAAGAAAATAACCTTAATGTAAACCCTAAGCACAAAGCCAGTATTTTAAAAAGTGAGCCATGCCCAAACAAAAATATTTTCACATTCAGAGATTTTCTTTTTTTCTTTCATTCTCCAAAGGAATAGACAGAGACACCCTGATCCCAAAGCAATCAGGCCACTCCTTCAGAGTAACAGATACACACCTGAATTCAAGAGTAACAAACAGGAACAGTTAAGGTGGTGCAAACGAGAAAAGAAACCAAGTAGCTAAACACAACACTGGTTTGGGGAACGTGCACCAGGCATGGATGTAATGCTGAGGCAAACCAGCACTCTGAACGGTTTTTGTAAAGAGCAGCCAAGATTTTATTGAGTAGGAGAAAAGGGTGTTTAGATGAAAGACTGTAGTATCCCAATTCTGACTAAAAGTGCAAAGAAAATCAAAGTGTGACTTGCATTCCTACCTCAGTTTTCCATTTATATAATCAGGATACTAATATTCAGACACCTTTAAAAAATATTTTACTATCTTTGTTTGACAAATGCAAAATTAAGTTTATTCATGCTAGTCATTTCCATCATACTCATTAGCTCTACTTGAAGACATCACAGCTTTATTAGAGACACCAAAACTGCTTCATAAATTTCAATTACCTAGTACAAATCATTATTACTATTATTTTATTAACTCTTGTGTAATTGCCTGTTGTGCATACAATTACAAAGTTAATCTATGCAAATCCAACTTTTGAAGTTCTTTCTGTAACTTTTATCTCCATATCTGGCATGTGTGTATGCTTACATAATTTTTTCATTAGTTTTAAAATCTCTATCCTGAAATTTTCACTCTTCTCACACATTGGCATGATTTAGACATTAAAACATGATTTTTAAAATGATCTTATTATTTCCAAAGCAGCCATTTGTATCACTGAAAAAAAAAAAAAATCATCTTACCATTCAGATGTATGCAGAAATATCCATATCTACAGGAAATCTTGAAAAAGAGGATCAGATCATTATTTCTTTGATTATTTTTAAGAGGAAAACAAAGCCACCTAGTTGGTTTTTAGGCATAAGGTATCAAGACCTTAAATTACTAATCCACAGCTTTCACTCAGCTGTTGCCTATTGATGGCAATGGTCTGCTTTTACAGAACACCTGAGGACTTAAAATATGCACCTGAGAGAAGGCAGCATTCAGTTTTGAGCATTACCCCAGGGACCACTGGTAAAACAACTACATATTCTCTGAGGCAGGGATCAGAACTCTGGACACCCAGGTTACTGAAGTACTTCATGTAAGAGCCAAATTTTCTTTTGTCGTGTATTATTTTTTGGATGATGACACAGCTTCAATAACACAGGTAACAAGTACTGTGCCTCTATCCCAGCCAACTGCAGGCTTAGAGTACTTCTGGGAGTAGAGAGAGATGTGACTTTGAAAGTTGTGAGGTTGCAAAGAGAACCATCTCTCACTTGCTGCACAGTTTCTCTGACAGGGTGTTGCATACCAAGATGACCTTCATCTCATCTCCTACAATGAGGATGCATTAAGGAAGAAATAAAAGCTCTCCTCTTTGAAGGCATCTCTGCTCCATAAGGAACTCCAGACAACATCCCAAATGTTTCCTCATTAAACACTTGAGCTCTAAAAAGAGACACAATGGATGATGAACCCTTCCACTCACAATTTCCTACTGGTTAGATTTATCTTGTGGATCACTGTTCTAGAAACACTATTCTGGAAGGAATTTCAAAGCATCCTTGAAATACTGTTCTGGAAGCCATGTTGATATACCCAGCTTTTCCTACAGTCCATTCAAGAAGCACAAGTGGGATTTGATACAGGTTTCAGATTCAGCTCCAAGGAGAAGTGATTAAAAAATAAAACATTTTGGCATTTAAAGTGCTGTACTTCATTGTGTTGAATTGTTTTTGGTATCTAGCTCCTAGAAACTGACATCATGAAGCTGTACTTGCCTGCTTCCATTGAACTAAACGAGCATCTGAAGGTAAACACAGCAAGTTGTTTTTAAAAGGAAAAAAGCGGGGGGGAAATGGTACAAAACTAAATTGATAGGAAGCTGAAAGCACCTTTCATTGCAATATTGCAATGAAATAAGAGATTTCAGGTAAGACTACAGTGGTTTTACCTAGGCAAGGATGAGCAGGTCCTGTACAGACCCAAACGCTCCTGGGGTACGGCACAAAGAAGTGACGGACACGCCGGGAGCCGCGGCGCACGGCGGGCCCCAGAACTGCACAGGAAATTATGGAACCACGATCGGAAAAGGCAGGAAAACGACAGGCAAAACACGAACGAATCACGGGGCACCTCTTGTAAATAAACATAACAACGATGGAACTGCTGTCAAATCAAATGATACGAATTACAGACCGTAAGGTGCAGAGCAGCCTGATGGATCACTCCGAGGGGAGCGGGCGGCGGACACCCCCGGCATTCCGAGCAGCTCCTCAGCCGCAGCGGGATGCACGGCCCCGGAGGCAGCCGCACTGACACATTTAACACCCCTGGGGCCTCAGCCCTGGTCTCCCTCTGGCGTGGGAGGCCCTGGCAGGGCGAGGGAAAGCCAAGCCGCCCGTTCTGCCCGGAGAGAGCACACCCGGCCCGAGAGGCCCCGGCGCGGCCTCCTCGGCCCGGCGGTCTCCAGCTCCCTCTGCCGGGGCCGCACCAGCGCTGCCATCGCGGCCCCTCGACGGGTGCAGCCCCGGCACAGCATTCCCCGTCCCTCAGTGCCCCGGCGGGCTGAGGGAGCGGCGCGGAGGCGCCGGCCACGGCCACGGGGTGCCCCTCCGAGGGGACGCGGCCGGGCACGGAGGAAACGCTCGGGGTGCGGCCGCTGGAAGAGGAGCGGACCCTGGAGCCGTGGGAGAAGAGAAAAGCTAAGGGCGATGTTGGAAGTGCGGCGGGAGGCGGCTCGGAGCCCTGGTGTGGAGCCCAGGGAGGGAGCGGTGCTCGCCCGGCGCCTCCGCCGTGAGGGGCGGGCGGTGCCTCCCGCGGGAATCCCGCCCGTGTCCCCTGGGCAGGCCCGGGGAGAGGAACTTCAGCCCTGTGCCTTTCACCGGGTATCTGATCAGAGCAAGGTGCCTCTGCCCGGGACAGATAAACCACCTTCCCTGTAACAAGCATTCTCCTTTCCAATTTGAATGGTCTCTTTCAATAAAATGAGTAGTTTTTATCATTTACTCTGTCTGTACAAAACACACAAGATTTGTTGCTAGAGATAAAGCTATAGCAAAGGACAGTGTTTAACAAAGATATCAAAGGGTTTCTCACAAAGCAATGCTCAATACACACTTCACATTATTGATACTAAGGAAAGAAATAGAAGGCCATTGTAGATTATCCATCTCTACAGAGAAAAGAACTTTTCCCAGCAGCTTTTAATGCAAAATTACACCTGGCACCGAAGATGCCCAAATCAGTTTTTTCAGCTGTATTTCACTAAGGATCCTAGAACAAAATAGTAAACCCTTAAATACATGATTGCATTAAGTTCACAATGTCAACCTTAATATGTCACTCTTGCCCTTCTGGCTGGTGGATATCAGCCAGCATTATGCGGATATCAAAAAACATTAAGTAGTTTGTAGGTTGCTTTCCCTTCAATCTTTCCTTGCCCAGAAGTCAGGCAACATTTGCTTGGGATACTCTGCAAGAAATGATGTAGAATAAAAAACCCAAATATTACCCCAGCTTCTATTACAGTGTGAAGCTCATATTGTAGCTCAGGTAAATCTTCCTTTGAGGTCTTGTCCCCACAAACTGTTACTTAACTCACCTCCTTTTATTTTTTAATAAAATTGTCTTTAAAATATATGTGGAACATTGGAGGGGATAAGGTATACAAGGACAGAAAGTGCACTGTCAGCCAAATAAGCAGCTAAATGCAATAAATAAATAATGAGGGGAAGCAGAAGGCCCTGAAACATGGGCCCATAAAGATATGGGAATGCCCAGGAGGGCAGTCTTGTAAAAGGGCAAACACTACAGCTTTGCTTCCAGACAGCCACCCAGCACAGGAGATGTGGAAGAGAAAGTTACCACCAATGTGGGCAGATGCAGTTAAGACACCAAATGCAGGCACAGGCACTTACAGGGCTAGAAAAATTGATGGTTCACACAGGATGCTAATTGCAGGTCACAAGGGAAAGGAGAATCAGTTCCTACTTTAAATGATGAGCTCTGGGTGACTGTCCTAGAAAGATCAGGCAGTCTGCCATTTCAGGTCACTAAAAATCTGTGATGTTGCTCAGCAATGACTGAAGCCAATTCAGAGAAGTCAGGAAGTGTTCTCTCTTCTTTCTTTCCCTTCCTCCAAGATGAGAAGGGCAATACTCACCTTTCCCTAATGCCATGTGTCCAACATTTGTTGGAAAAGTGATGCTGTCATGAAACTGTTAAATCCCAGTTGATGCCATTATTCCCAAGAGTTTCATTGATTTGTTATATAGCAAGGAACATTATTAACTGCCCAGATCACCGTGTGCCCTTGGCTTCAAAGTTTTCCATTTAAATAGATGGAGACTCAGGGAGATATTTTCAAATAGAAGAGCTGTAAATTTAAGCACTATTTGATTTTCAGAGGTGCTGAGATTTCTTAACTACCAGTGAAATTAATCAGAGGAGCATTTGCTCAGCACTGCTGAAAATTAGGGTGATTTTATTCAGGTATTGCATCAGTTTGAAAATAAAAGCCCAGTTTGTACACCCAGGTTGAAGATTCTGGCCATGATTTTTAGCAAGCATCAGTCTAAGGCCCAGTGCAAGATCCATGTGGCACATGGAAAAAAAATCCTCATTTCATTCTTTGCAACAGCACTTTTGACTCAGCTGTTCTTTCTCAATAGCACAGTGTTCTGCAGATTACTGGGCCTGTTCTGTTCTGCTCACATTTATATGCTCATTAACCAAATTGTCCCCTTTGGGGGGAGGGATGGGGGAGAGAGGCCTGAGGATTGATAGCCGAAATAGTGATACTGGCTGTGGAAAGCCCATAAGAGGAATAAACCTATAAAAAGATGATTTTTTTTTTTACCATGAAGATGCAAAAGAGCCCATGGTACATTAATTTTTCATACGGAAAAGATAGAAACAGGTTGCAAGTTTAAATAATTTACTTAGAAGTGTTAACACACTCTCTTTTATCTCTAACTCATTCATTTTTCAAATACAGATATTTCTGAAGAGCAGACTACTGCTGGCTCCTGAAGAAGTTTGTAGTGGGTGTGGTTTTAATGGCTCAGTGGAAACTCCAGGTGATAAGCCAGGCCCCAGTGCCAACTCATCCCACCACAGCAGGAGCAGGTGAACAGCAGGGTGAGGGAGAAGAAAGGTCCCATTTGTCAAGACTTCTGTAGGTAAATGCACAAGTGAAATTCAGTAAAATTTCCCTTTAAAACAGCTAAATCTTTACTGTCATATCCTTATGAATTTATTCTCAAAGCATCTGGAATTGATATTATTCCTGGACTCCCATCTGTAAGGTTTTCCGGGACACTCTTTCACACTGTAGTTCTTAGGAGGACAGCAAGCTTTGCTGTGCTTTAGTCACCCTGCTTCTTGCTGGGATTTATCTGTGTATAAGGAAGAGGAACATCTCCCAAACCTTTTCTGGCTACATAGTGCAGTATTGTTTAACTTGATAATTATAATTAATACTATGCAGAGGGTTAAGACTGCAACAGTGCTAAATAGAGAATAATAACAGGAAATACTTCAAATGCACCAAAAACATTCAAAATACTTCACAACAGCAGAAAAATGGGAGTCTGTCTATTTACAAGCAGTCCCATCTTTCAGAAATCTCCATCTGAGTATCAATGTTGAAAGCCTTTCTTTTCCAAGAATTCACTCTAATAGATCAGATCAGAAAACAAAACTTCTAGCTGCTTTCAACATCTTTCCCTACAAGAAAGAGCATTTTATGGATTAGAATAAAGTGTCTTTTTTTAAGGCACTACTGTCATGCTAGGAAAAGCTGCTTTGGAAATGCCATCACCTTGAGCCTCCTACCGTGTTGGGAACAGCATTAATGAAGAAGCTGGCAGACAAAGAGCATCTTAATCTCTGCTGAGTGGTATTGGGGTGTAGCCACTCACAAAGGTCTTCCTACCATGCAAGATTTACTAATAAGGATTTAGATTAAAGTCTCTCATCTCTCACTACAGAACAGCCTTTTAAAAAGACTAGTGTAGAAAAATAATTGTTTTCAAAACTCCACATTACAAAACCACCTGACAGATGGCAGCTGACAATGAATGTGGCTGTTTTGACCTAACTTACACATGTGAGGAGCAAAGAGTATTCTGCATTTAGAATGACTAGTTAAATCACGCTCAAATTATTGGGTAATGATTAGTTTGTGAGAGATGAATATATTAGACGTGAGCTATTTTCCAACGGCTATACGACCCCATGGAACAAGCCCATATCAATATGATTTTAGATTGCAAACATTACGGTGCCAAACAATGATGGCTGTCAGTACAGTCCCTCTGTTAAAATTTCTTTACACAAAATACTCAGTATCTCTGGGTGAGAAACTATTCTCTGTTCAGAAACAAAATTCAAACTCAGTGGGTAAATTATTTGTTGCAGATTGCTCATGTAGATCAGCAGTGGCAGGCTGGGTGCTCTGTTGCTGTTCTCTGTACCCAGAAAAAAACACTTGTAAGGGTGCATGCTGCAGATCAACATAAAGGACAAGCAGAACATCAAGGATCTTCTTTATAGGAAAACTGAACACGATGCTTTTGTCAGCTGCTTCCAGTAGACAACATGAAGCTGTGGGCAGGAAAGAGGAAACTCTAATAGAACAAAGCTTTTCTAAAGGGCAAGTCAAGCAAGTGCTCTATAAAATTTCCAAAGAACAAGAACATTTTTTGCAGTCAAATCCACTGTCCAACTGGATCTGTTTACCACCTGCCTTATCTCAGAGGCACAGCTGAAATAATAACAGGGATTTTGATGCTGGTGAATTGCTTAAATGTGTCTCATTAAAACCCAGAGTGACTTGTGAAGGTGAAGGATTTTCTGTGAGACTGAGTAATGTCAGTATCAGGGACTGACATGTAAGAATGCCCTCCTTGCTGGTGGCCATAAGGTGGCCAACAATGAGGGCTGTCTGCTCGAGGGGTTTGGAATATGATTTGGTTTCACTCTGAGAAAGGGGTTTGAGTGGGATATGGGAAAAAGGCAATATGTATAAATCAGAGAAGCTGCAGATGGACAACCTAGTCTACATTTCTATCAATGCCACGGCCACATTAGCTGGCAGCCAAGATTTATTCTTCCAGAGCTTTTATAAGGAGCTGAAACTTCCAGGGAGGCTGGAGAGAGAACTGCTATGGGTACAACATGATGCTTTTCCTATTAGAGAAATGTGATTAGCTTATTGCTTACTGTACCTCTTAACCTTGGTGATTTGAAACCTGTTTCATGCTGACCACGGCTGGCTATGATCCCAGTGCACAGAACCTTGCTGTGAAGGCAGTTGGCTACCCAGGAGGGATGATTAGTGACTCCCCTCATCACCTTCACACAGACTAGGAAAATAACATTTATCTGACCTCCCCAGAAAATCTGAAGCCTCCAAAAAGCCTTGGCAGCAAGATGAAGTATATACTGATCAGTAGGAATCTTGCAATTAGTGTCTCTGGTCCAATACTGCCAGCCCAGAGAACATACTTGACTTTTACACCCTTCAAGGAACACTCATACTTCTCTATCTGTTCCTGAGTCATCTTTTTGTTGCCATGAACATAACAAAGGAAATGGGTATTCACTGAAGCTGGGGACTTTTAACCAGAACTTTTCTATTAACATTCATTCTGAATCCTTATCCACAAATGTGAAATGTTGGGTTCATATTGGTTATTGCTTCACGTTAAGTACAACAATTGATTCTTCTTGGAAAGGAAGTACTGGCACAGAGTTATCAATCAAAATTCTAGTCTCTAAGCCTCAGCTGTGTTAGCACATGGGAACCAGAAGAATATGTCAAAAGAATCAACGTGCCTTTACCCTTCATTATATAGTAATAAAGAAGAATTTCTGAATCTGCGTCTGACTTGTTATTCTCTCTTTTTTCTCCCCAAAACAGGGCAACGGAATATACACACACCAACTTACACAAACCCAGTATTTAAGACGGCAGAAAGCTGATTAAAATACTATGCTCTGTCAGCTCTCCAGAGTTCTTATAACAATTCATAATTGCTAATTCAGGCTCAGAAACCCCAATGAGATAGGCTGGAGCCAGTATTTTAATTTTTAAATATGAGTAAACAGAGACAGAGTGAGAGGTTATGGCTCATGGAATATTGCTTCAGGAAGACACCTTAGAAAGGTGACACTGCTGCATTAGAGCAGACTGGTTAATGAAGGCTCGTGCCCCACTCTTACTGAGCTCCAGAACATTGTTCTTACTGAGCTTAATGGTCTTGGTCACAGATAGACAGTTCCACCACCAGATAAGTCGGAGGAAGGTATAAAATTCCTTTGGCATAAATTCACATCATTCCCAGGGCATACATTAGTCACTTCTATTAAAAACACTGTCTTCCCCTTGCTTAATTGCACTAAAATCTTTGTGTCCTTTCTTCAGGATATCAAAGGGATAAAAGAAAAGAAATAAGTAATTCTGGGGGCAGGGACACTGGTGTTTAGGTATCCTTTACCCATTATAGAATTAGGATAATCTATTAATGCTGTCACAGTGAAAATGCAGCTCTCCTTCAAATGCTTTAGAATGACAAAACGAGCTGATTTTAGTGGTTGGTTACATATTCATTTTAATGGAATTTTCCTTCTTCCATTGTTACCCAAGAAGGGGAAGGTTTCAGATTACTGCTATCCCCTGCAGTTTTCCAGGTTCTCCCAGGGAGGTGACTATATCCAGGAGGCAAATGAAACCTGCTTTGGTTCTCTCTAAATATTTGAGTACCCGGGATTCCCTTCGAGGGGTTTTTCATTTAGCTGCCTCTCCTGCATATATATATATTTCAGCTGATTTAAGAAGCTCATCCTACTTTTCCCCTGAGAATACTCATAGTCAAGTATCTGATTTCTCATGGCAGTGTGGCATGTTCAGTTCAAGACAGTTTAGCAGTCTTTCTTCTCCTGCACCTCCACACTCATCCTAGCTTTGCAGAGATGTAATTTGGAGAAACTGATACCATGGACATGACTATGCAGTCACCTCTTTGTTTTCTGGGATTGGATTATTCAGACTGGGGTTTATCTCTGGTATGGCTGCAGAGGGAGTTGGCTCTGATACACTTTGTATTATTGCTTAGGTGGAGAGCAGTGACACACCACTGAGAGGCTTGGAAATCACAGAGCTGATCTGTGTTGCATGGGGCCCCCACCATAAACCTTAGATTCAAAGTCCCTCAGTGTCTGTGCCACACTGGCAGGACCAGGTGGGCAGTCAGGAATAGTGTGCAGGAACAACTTCCAGAGCCACAAGCAGCGAGACTGAGTGCAGCTGTGCACAGCAGCCCTGTGCAAGCTGGATCCGAGCTAGTGCCGTGCTGAACCACTGCCTGTGCACTGCAGCTCTGTGCTCCTGCTTCCAGCGCTTGTTTGTTCAAGCCACGGTGCAGCTGCAGACCCAAATCCAGGCTAGCACTGCGCTGCATTAGGGAAGCCTCTCTGGAAGACCAGGGAATGCTAGTGTGACAGCAAGAGCCAGCCTAGCTCTGATGCAGCCAGATAACAGGCTCAGCTGAACTCAGCCCTGCACTGGACACAGACATTGTGTTTATTTTACTGTTGTCTCAGGTGCACCCAATTGCACATGTATAGACTTCTCATCTCACATATTTACCCATTACCTGTGATAATGGAGATTCTACTATAGGATCTCTCTCCCATCTCTCATCCAATAGTATTTATGTATACGGGAAGAACAAATGTGGCTGAGATTTGTAAATGCCAAACACTGCAACGGCAGCAGCTCAGTATCCACACTTCCGTTCTTCGCTGAACACATTTCGCAAGAGATGCTAAAGACACCCAGGTACGACTTTATCATTCTTGGCTCATTTGTTGCCTCTGATGTTTTACTTATTTACACACAGATAAGATCAACAGATTCAACCTAGAGTAGCACCTGTGTTACATTTCCTAGAGGCAAGGGAATGACCAGGCAGTATGCCAAGTCTGAGTATGCTACTGGAGAGGCCACCTGACACAGAGGAAAATGGACTGGTTTCTCTAGCAGGGGTGCTAAATTAATTAGCTGTAGTTTGTAATAAATTTGATACGCTTTGGACATATAATGTTCAAGAAAAACAACAATCTGGAAGGAAATAACAGTAAATAATTGTTTGGACTAGCTGATTATAGCTACCATTTCTCTGCTTCTAACTCTATTCCCAAGTCCCTCGCAGTCATTTTTGCACCATTGGTGTGTGTGATTTCCTTCAAGCTGATTTAATAGAAAGCATATTTGCACATTTCATTTAACTTCAGTTTCTCCAAAACTAAGCTTCTTTCAGATCTTTGGCTTCCTGTACCTGATTTTTGCCACAGCTTCTAATTTTTCTCTTTGTTTTGGCTGAGATACAAAAACTGAGATTCTGAGCAACTTTGCTTATTGAGGTTCCATTTTTAAAAGAACCAGGAAATAACTCGATTTTCTTCATGGAAAATTCTACTGCCTGTTTTCCTTTTTAATACCTCTTCCATCTTTTTCTTAAGGATCTGTACTGCCCTTTTTATTTGCTCTAGTTCTCCACATCTCTTTTTTTTCCTCCTATTTTTCCTTACCTTTTGCTCCTCTAACCTTTAATTTTCTTTTTCTTTCCAGCTTCTCTCTACTGTGGAGCACAAATGCCTGTTCCCAGCAGTCCTGCAGGGCTTTTCTCTTGCCATGTTTTATATGAAAAGCCTTCCACTTTTAAAATGGCTTCTGCCTTTAGAGTAGAAAAGTCTTAGTGCTAGCCTTAATATCTGAACATGGCATGGGGTTTTGAGTGTTATGTTTCAATTTGACTGTCCTCTGCACTGCCTTCTCTTTCTACATGTCATTCTCCAGTACTGTCCTGAATTCCTGCACAAGCTGTGAGGACACATGTTTAGTCAGAAGTTTCACTTGAGAGTTGAAGTCAATGTCATGGTTTGCTGAGGCTTATAGGAAGTTTTGAGGTGGTTATTAGCTGGTTAATAATCACAGGGGAGTGAATAAAGCCCACAGACAAATCATGGCTCTGCCAGGAGCATCTGACAGGCTTAGACCCATTTGAATGCAGAGGTATGTACCAAGATTCACCAAAAAGGGCATTTCAGGATGGTTGTTTAAAATAAAAACTATGTTTTGGCAAAATCTACATCAGAAAAATGAAAGCCTGTAACTTTCCATCTGCAGTCAAATTACAATCAAACAAGATCCTCCACATGCCTGCAGGGACCTGCTCAGGAGTCAGAAATGCAAGTTTATTTTGAGTTTAACCCTTGAACCTATAAAATGCGGCCCAGCTTTACCATTTTTGAGCTTGTATCCTACAGGGGATTTAAACTATCCTATAGCCATGGATTGTAAAGCCCCCATCTGACATGGTAGTGAGTAATTCTTGTTTGCTCCTTCCCTGCTACAACCATTAGAGAAATGCTTTTTCTTGATCAGATCTCAGGCTAGCCAGTGAGTTAGTTAGCCTCTTCTCTTTCTATCATCAAAAGAACTGTACAGAATGATTAAAAAGAGGCCATGAACATAGAGAACAGTGCAATTATTTCAGATCCATACTTTTACCAGCTGTTAATCATACCAGCAGTTTCCTCCCACTCTGCTTTGTGTGCTGAGCCTCCTTGTTTCCTTTAATCATTAAGTAGAGTTCTTGTCAAGCAAAAAGATTCTCACCAAGTCCAAGGCTCCTCCGAATTTAGTGATTGTCAGCCCTGTCAGCCTTCCAGTGAATTTTATTGGTTATGTTTTATAAACTCCATTCCCAGTAAAAGAGTCTGTCACTGTATTGATCCTTGCTGGTTATATTGTGGGATAGCTGCTTTCCTGACACATCCTAGTGCCAAAGTGACACTTGCACCAAAGACATGCCATAAAGTGATTGCCCAAAAGAGAAATAGCAAGAACCAGAAAGGAGGAGACAAAAATGTGCAGAAATTAGGATATACTAATTTAAGATACCCTGTTTCACGTATTGCTTTCTCCTCCCTCTCTCAGCAGTTTTTTCCTTTAACATAGATGTTCCTTCCTGCCCACCTAAATTGTAAGTCTGATGGCCCAGACTGAATTTAGTTGTGCTGTTTTGTAGAAACACATCAGGCTGAGCATCAGTATAAATACAGTGACTTCTGTGTCTTGATTTTTTTTGCATAGTGAAGCCTTAAGTCTTGTTTGGTAATCTAAATCCTGCTAAAGGGAAATTTAGACAAAACAGTAATTGACGCACAGATGTACAATGGTGAAATATGAAAGACAGCTGTTACAATCTCTTTTGCCTCAAGGTATGAATGAAAAAAATCCCAACATCCCAAGTTAAATTTCTCATGTGGTAGGATACTTGCAGCAAATTTTGAGGAAAGGCCTCCTGGGACAGAATGTACTAGCTGCTTTCTCTAAATATAAAACTAAAATGAAAACAAAATCTGTATTCTACAGAGACACCACTGTTCTGTGGTTTCTATTTTCATAAAATAGACATTTGTAAAAGTCCCTTTAAATCCATAATCCACTGTCTGGGTATAAAAAAACCAACTTATTTTCATTTAGAATCATAGAACAATTCAGGTGGGAAGAGACCTCTAAGATGATCGAGTCCAACCATTCACCCATCACTGCTATGTTCACCACTAACCCATGTCCCTGGGTGCCACATCCACATGTCTTTTAAACACCTCCAAGGAGGGTGACTCCACCACTTCCCTGAGCAGCCTGTTCCAATGCTTGACAACCCTTCTGGTGAAGGAATTTTCCCTAATGTCTAATCTAAACCTCCCCTGGAGCAACTTGAGACCATTTCCTCTCTTCCTATCACTTGTTACTTGGGAAAAGGGACCAACTCCCACCTCACTTTCTCACTTTCACCTCACACCTCCTTTCAGGTGCAAGAAATTTGCATGCACTGACTTAAGTGCTTTGCCACAGACCTATTTTTTTTCCAACCTTACCTATTATTTTGTGTTTTAAATTAGATTTCAAGTTCCTCGAGACAGGAATCCCACATTTTGCAACATAGAGGTCTTTAGAATACACTGAAGTGACTTTAAAAACACATTAAAAAGAAGAAAACATGACATGTTTTCAGTGACTCTGAATTTCATGGACCTCCATTATTGCACATGTCCACCAGTTTTTAATTCTCATACAAAGGATTTGCCATTAGACTCAGAATTAAAGATTGCATGTGGGCAAACTGGGAGCAAAGGCTATACTCATAATGTTTTTACAACATTTTAGTTTCACAGACCTGCTGTCACCCCTACAAGTAATGACAAATCTCCCCACCCCACGTAACTGCTCAGGAGATGGTTTCACCACAGACATCACTAAACTCATTAGCTCAGAAAGCTTTTTATAGTATTTCTTGCTTATTTAAAGATCCCTTTGTCTTGTGAAAATACCAGCTCTTTGGGGAAGAAATTGCCTTCAAGCCATTTCTCAGACACCTGGGACACTGATGCCTCCTTCTGCTTTTGCATGGGGCCTTTACATTCCAAGCTTTTTCTGAACTTCTACATTATAGAAACTCATATTGATTTAGTCACAGAGTTTAATGTTACTATCATAACTTACCAGGCCCATCTTAACTACCTAAGTGTGGGTGCTCATGGCTACAGTACCTGAGTGCCCAGGCAGATGACAACTCAACAACAGTTTTGTTGAAGAGTAGTAGAGTAAACCAGATAGTCGTGCAGTTTTGAGATCAGAAATGTCTCTCAAATGTGCCCAGAATCTGCACTGGCTGTGCCACTCTGCTGATTGTTCTGACCAGAGTTCATTTTCCAGGTGACATGGGACAGGAAAGAAGCAGAAAGGATTTCTGAAAAATCATTGCATTCTTGGCCTCTGGGAAATGATGACAGCAGCACACATTGCCTTATCTATCACTGATGATCACTCCCCATAAATACAAGCAATTCAGGAAAGCAGCTGATATTTGGTAGCTTCTTTGGTAAAACTCTGTGATTCAGTGTGTAACACAGAGCACTTACTGTGTAACTTCACTACAGAATTCCTCCAGGATTTACAGCAGTTCAAACTATGCGAGAACATTACCAAACACTGTGACTTGTGTGAGGCAGAACTGGAAGAGTAGAAACTGTGGATAAATATAAGACATTTTGTTTTCTTTGTTTGGCTACTTTATTGGAGCTTTGATATATATTTACCAGTTAGCTGAGAGACCCGGGGAACTGGATCAAAGCAAGCTCTTGTGTGGGTGTGTCTGTGGGCATCTGCATTTTTTTTGTACATACAAGTACATGCATTCATACATCTATAACCTTACCAGTATAGAAAAGTGGGTGAAGAGTCTTCTAGTCTGTCTAGACTTATGTGGTGGAAGTAGTTGTACAATCAATATCTATGACCGGTTGATTAATCATAGAAAAATATCCTGGAGGTTCTTATTACTCTACTATTCCTATTTTTGTCATCTTAATGCTACTGTATACTTGATGCTTTACAGGTGGGAAGTACTAACAGAGTAAAGGAAATACCTATAAATACTACATATGCCACAGACCTTAGACTGTACTACAGCCTTTAGGTACACACCATCTGCCTGATTTTGACTAACAAGGGGAGGGAGAAAGGAAGAAGAGTGGACTTAGGAGCTGAAGGGCAGAATATGATAATTGTTTACATATTTTCTGTTTTGAAAACAAAAGCAGTTAGGTTAATAATATTCTCACACTAATGTTGTTTGTTACCATCAATTAATCCTGATGATATGCATGCACTGTACCTCTCAAAATCACAGTAACATCTTTCACAGTGCTGCTTTCCAGCATCTGATATCATTGTATAAAGACATTATATGAAACTCCTTTATTACTATGCCTAAGAACATAAAAATCTAACAGATGCCTGCATGACAAACATGTAATTGAATAAATCATACTGTGCTGTGCACTGATGTGTCTACTGGGAACTGGAAACAGCAGCATCTACTTTGGTCTGGACTTATTTTTCCACTGTGGTTCCAGCACTGGAAAGCATTCCATAGGAGCAGCGTGTTGCTTGTATCCTGAAGAGTCCCACTAAGTCTGCATTTCTTTGGACTCTGTTTCAGGATTTTTTAGGACGGCTTCGTGACTCCACTGACTCGTGCTGCCCTCTACAAGGTGAATCCTAAGCAGGCTGATGTACCTGTTCTCTCCCAGAAACACTACTCACTAACACGGACATGCCCCCAGTATGATGATGTGAAAAGTCACGGTCTTCAGGGTAAGGTGAAACAGCAGGAAAAGTGATTTATGATGAACAACAGGGATTTAATATTTTATTGTCATTTTATTAAAAACCTACTGAGCACACAGATAGATTTGACTTGCCAGTATCAACGAGAAACTCTCATATTTTGATATTGCATGGGTGGATGTAATGCATGAGTGGATATTGCATGGTAATACTGCATGCATGATAATGCATGCAGTATTACATTACTGTAAGAGATCAGCAAAGATCCTTGAGCATGTTGTGTGTTGTGAATTTGCTGTAATGGAAGAAAATATTTCTGGTCGCTTCAGGAGGAGGGGATATTTCTTTACTGTGATTCCCCAAACTTTGCCATGAAAATCAAGTCATAGTCAGCTGTAGGCAGTAGGAAGTCAAAGCTGACTGAACACTTTAATATATGATGCCTTGTATTCACTCTTCAGTGTTCCTGCAGCTTTCAGTATTCAGATATTCAACTTTAAAAGCCTTTCCCAATTTAACACAGAGCCCATGATGCATCCCTAACTAGGGAGGATGATTAGATGAGCCAGGCACACAGCGCTGTTCTAAGGATAGTCTCTGTGGCAAATCTTTGAAAAGCAGAAGATAAACTCCCACTGGAATACACAAAGAAGCAATAACCATATGGGGATTGTGATGTTGAATATATCAGAGAAATCAAGAAAAAATATATCTCAGGATAAGTCACCATATGGCAGGCATCAGCCAGGCTTAGATATTCTCCTCAGCTTGGGCTGCTTTTTACACAGGTCACAGAAAAAAAATGCTAATACTAGGAAAAAAAATATGGAAGATCAAAGTCTGCATATGGGTTAAAAGCATCTCAACATGTGGGCACAGCATGAAATCCATGGAGCAAAATAAGCAGTGTAATATATTGCCAGCTGATGCTTCCAACACCTGATTGCACACAGGAGTACAGCCACCTCAGTTCTCTCTGCCTGCAGTCTGGTCCTCTGACCACCAGTATGTGAACCATGAAGAAAAAAGGTAATCTGACCTCATATTGCAGGACAAACAGTCATCACATGAGGAGATAATTAGAATTTCTTTTTGCCTGAATCTTATACCATGCTGATTACCACAGTTTCTGAAAATGCACTTTAAACAAAAATTAAACTTATTTTTTCTCTCTCCCCCACCCTGCATGCCTTCTCAGGAATTGCTTCCTGTCTTCTGTCCAGGACCACTCAAATCATGTATGTTTTAGAGAATGTTTTCCTTCAGCTGAAGCATCAGACACCAGTCCTTGCCAACAGCAATGGAACAGATTTGACAGAGCAAGAGGTGTGTGACAGCATCTATGCAAGGAATCGTTTCCCTCCCTTTCTGGAGGCAGTTCATGCATTTATAAACTGGTCGAATTTTTTTTGTAATGCACTGGTCTATCTCTTTGGGAAAGTGAGTTAGCAATTTCCAAGGTAATTCCCCAATTTTCCTGCCAACAGCTCTGACAGGAGCCCCCAGGGAAATAACTATTAAGCAAACATCTGTGTACTTCCTATCTGTCAACATCACAACAGCTTCAGAAGTGGGGACTGACATGAAGGACCTGCCAGCTTTACCAGAGCCCACATTCTGAGGCTGCTGAGATTAGCAGAAACTCTGTCTCAACAGTGATAAAGACCCAGAGAGACACTTAACTGCACAAAGTAGCAAATTGCTGTTTTCCTAAATGTATTTTGTTTGCCTTGATACAATATATGCCGATTTTTACAATAAAAGTCTCCCTCAAGAATCTGCTGCAGGATTAGCATTGTCACCTATCTAGTGATGATACATCGTACTATCAACTTGTCAAAATGATTAAGTGAACAAAAAAGCTAAATTTTTAGCGCTTTCTTGATAAATTAAGTGCAGGAGGGGTTCTTTCTGTTTGTCAGCATCTGCTATGTTTTAGTAGTTTGGCTCTGATGGTGGAGGGAAAAGGAAAAACAATGGAGAGAAAGACAGGTAAGGAAGCCCATTAATCTTCAGAAAAACAAGACTGTGATCTGCCTTAAGACTAAAAACAAAAAGACTCAAGAAACCATGAGGAATTTTATTTTCACTTAAGAGGAAAATATTAAAGAAACTTGCTACCTCACATTCTCAGAAGAACAATCTCCAAAACACCTGTTACCTAATAGTTTCTAGAATATTTTCAGAGGAACAGAACATGTTAATTGTCTTCCTTGCCACAAAATGGGCCAGCCAACACTTCCAAACCACACCTGAAGTAACACCTTTGCACAATACCTAGCAGAGACTATTTTCTTCAGTTAGCAAAACTGTGATCTTATGTCACCAGGGAGGTGCTGCAAGTGATATTAGTGACTGTACCATAGTTACCTTGACACAAACTTGTAATAAGGTTGAAAACATTTGCTATTTCAGGTGTAGATACTACAGAAGCATCTTACTGGAATAAAAGTCAACCACTACATTTGATACAGTACTGCTTCAGGCAACCATGGGTATTCTCTATGGTGTCTTAGCAGAAGGCACATTAATCTGTGTCTTGCCCAAAAGCATGGTTGATTTGGCCTGTGCACTTCTGCAACCAGTGGAGACAATTAGAGATCATATTCAATACACGTAATACCGGTACCTGCCAGCTTCAAAGTTCAGCCTACTTTCAACTACATAGAGAGTCAGGATTTCACAGCCTTGGAAAGCAGATGATCCAGATGACTTTGTAATCTGAAACTGTTACAGGTTGACACCAGCCTTACTTGTCGGTTAATTGGTTGTTGTGGAACTGAATATTCAAGTTTCCTCAGCTCCTATCTGCGTCAGAGAGGAAAAAATCCTTGCAATGTTTACAAGAGCATCTCCTTGACTATGGATCATATGATAGCCCAAAGTGAAGTGTCAGGCCCTTTCATGAGCTGCTTCATATACATAAATCTGGCTAAAGGATCATTTTCTCAAGATGAATAATAAGCTGTCTTCCTGTTTTCTTATCCCACTGAGAGAATATCTGAAATGTGTAACAGTTAAGCTTAGAAATCATAGCATTTAAGTTATTGGGACAGTAATTTCCCTAAACAGCTACCACTGGGAGCAGCTCAGAGTTAATGCTTGGAAAACAAGAAAGAAAATACCCTGGAGTATTAGTAAACTTGTGGCTTGTGATTCTGAGGCTGCCAATATTAATAATTACATGAAGGGAAAACAGCATCCTCTTTGAGCAGATGTTTTATTCACCCTGGTCATGTACCAGAACTCCCACATGCTGGGCCATCACCCAAACAGCTGTGTGCCAGTGCAAGGGACAGTGGAAGTTCTTAAACACACCATCGGTCAAGCCTGAATCTAGCAAATGCTAGAAGATTACAGGATTTCTTGCTCTAAGTCATGGGGGGCCTAGTCTACTTTGAAACAAAAAGAAAGGTCAGTTTCTTTCAGATCTCATAAAATATGGTGGATAATATACATATGCTTATGCTATTGCTCCTAGTTCCAGAAAAGTAGAAAGAATACTGGAGCTTTCTAGCTGTTCTAATCAGGGGCTAATACTAAATCACAATTGTGCCAAAACTTTCCCAAGTTAATTTTCAAGACTTTGGAATTACTAACCCTGTATTCAGTGCTCTATGCCCAAATACTTCCCCAGGTCTGCAGCTGGGAGTGATGGTTTTGACAAAGGAGCTACCAGTATTTCCCATTTAAACAAACCTTTGCAAGAAGCCTGTATGAGAACATGGACAAAGAAAATGTCTGTGTAGTAATTATATGCTTTATTCCCCTTTCAGTAGATTGAACTTGAGAGCTGGAGAACAGATCTGTCACTGGCAGAAAGCCCTCCACCCTGGAGTTACAAAAGGATGAAAGCTGCCAGGAGCAGGACAAGAACGCAGGACCACTAAACATATGGGAAAAGGGTTAACTGTACACATCAACAGAAAGCTGTTGACTGGGAATATTTGTAGACCCCTACTGTTATCTCCTGTGTTTGTGCAGAAAACCACATTTCTTGTAACAGCCTCAATGGCAAAGCAGTGCTTTTTTTATCCCCCTACAATATTTTAACCAAGACAGTACTATGACAGGATCAAAAACACAAGGTAATTCCTTTCCTTGTTCTGTTCACTTCCAAAGGTAGCCATTTCCATCTGGTATTACCATTAATAATCAGATAAATCAAAATATAACTATAATGTAAGTTTATATATTGACAGCAAACTTCTACTAACACTATATAGCTTAGAACATGGCTTAAGGTACATTGCGACATATATTCCATTTATATTAATAAACTCCCATTTATCTGTTTATTAATAGTGAAACTTGAGCATAGAAATATGTCTATACAATAAAGCACCACCTCCATTATGTGACACTGAAGTCTGAGCAGTGTAAGTTGCTATAAAACCATACTATGTCAGCGCCTTGGCAAAAACATCTTTTCATCCAGCAGCTGATAACAAAATGTGATAATGTCACATCTGAATTAAAACAACAAGGATATTTATGCAGAGGTTTAGGCAGAGCATTCAGCATAAAGAACACACCTGACAGAAATATATCTATTTCTACCACATTCTCCTTTCTTAAAACACACCTCCTAAGTGTTTATTTCATTAGACTGCTGGAAAGCAAGACCTTTTCAGATCCTTATACTGGCATTAGTTTAACACATTGCCATGATGGATTGATAGTAATTTGCCTTGTAAACAGAATGCACTTATAGAACTGCACCAGGCAGCCTCAGCTCTGCCTTAAGCAAATTTCTAATACTCTTACCGTGCCCTTCATTGATATATGCAAGTAAATTTGTTCGTGCATGATCTCTTTGTACGTGTGCCTAATGAAACCATTAAATCAAGCTGCAAAATGGTTATTTATCAAAAAGTAAATACCTCTGAACAGAGCTCAGACTTGGTCTCATACATCTCCAAGGCAAGGGCAATTAGGAGTAATTGTTGCTGGAATCACTTTCACATGGTTTTTAAGCAGCAATCCCGGAACCTGTGACAAAGCTTACTACCTAAGGATACAACAGCCCATATTTTCAAAGCTCACAAATTCTCTGTATCGAATTTGGGATCTCTCATTAGCAAAGTGTGTGCATGAGCACAGCTGATTTGCTGGTGGCCATTGGCATACATCAGGTGTGCAGAAATACGTGCGAGCATGCATCACCTACAAGGCAAAGAGGCCTTTGCATTAAATAAGTACAGCTGTGCCTCAGTCTTTGCTCCTGCCCACGCATGAGCTACAGGCAGTAGATCCAACCATTTGAGAGTACCCAAGGCACAAGGCAGTAGCTAAGGGTGGATCAGGGAGGATGCACTGGAGAGCAGTTACCTCCATGAGGACTGTAGCCCGGAGATCAGAAGGCTCAGGGGAGACCTTATCACTTTCTACAAACCCCAAAAGGAGGCTGCAGCCAGGTGGGGATCAGCCTCTTTTCCAGGCAACCAGTGCCAGGATGAGAGGACACAGCTTCAGCCTGCACCAAGGGAGGTTTAGCTTGGACATCAGGAGGAATTTCTCCACAGAAATGGTGACTGGACGTTGGAATGGACAACCCAGAGAGGTGGTGGAGTCACCAGCCCTGAAGATGTCTGAGAAATGACTGGAAATGGCATTTAATGCCATCATCTATTTAACAAGGTGGTGTTCAGTCAAAGATAGGACTCAATGACCTCAGAGGTCTTTTCCAATCTAATTGAGTCTGTGACTCTGAGGATGACCAAAGTCCTTGGCTGCTCTATAGCTGTGCTTCCCTGGCTGGGGCAGGTTCATCACCTACATACAGCACATGCAGGTGCCCAGCAGCAGCTCATGTCTTCTAAAAACCACACCACAATTGCAAGTGAAGGACGATGAATGAAACTGGGGACTGACCAGCAAGCCTCAGATAAAAGCACACATATAACCTGGCAGATGTGAAAATGTAAAAGTTATTGCACAGTGCACAGAAGGGTGGGTCATCTTCATTTCCTCCTCTATAGACACAATGGGAACACTCGAGATGGCTTTTGTAGAAGAGATAATTAACTCACAAATACATTTAGTGCCTCAAAGAAGTCAATGAACACAAGGATACCAGTGATCTAGTGAGTATATTTAGGTTTCCAAAGAGAAATTGAGTTGTCATAGGCTGTAGAATGTCCCCTCAACAAAAAATAACGTTCAGACAATAGAAAACCAAATATACCTTTTATATTATAAAAACTCCTCCTTCTTGCCAACTTGATTTTATTTCAGAGATGGTGATATTTCAGTGCTAAGAATACCACTATCTCCCTTACACACATGCTGCAAACATTCACATCTGAAAAACACAGGGAGGTGTTTGATCAAACAGAGCTACAGATGCGTTTCCATGAACACATCGAGAACAACCAGCCCATGCCCTCTCTGCAAGGCAGAAGGGTTCCTGTGCAAACAGTTTGTTGCTGAGGGGGGTGAAGACTTGTGAATATTTCAGTTTCTCCCTGAGTCATGCAGTCTCCAAGGAAAAATACTTAGCAATTTAAACATCAACCTTCAAGTTAATGTTTACCACCTTTAAAAGCAGACAACAAAGAACAGTCTTTCATAAACAGGACTAAAGTTGGCACTGCATAGACCAGGAACTTCCCAATGACTCAGCTGCAACAAGGAGTACTTCTGTGATACTTGTACTCTTATTAAATAGGATATGCTTTTATCTCTATACCTCAGTTCTTGCTTTTGAGGCAAAACCCACACACTCTTCCAGCTGCAGAAGGTCAGCATATTATTGGATGAGAAAAAGGGAAAGAGAA
This sequence comes from Picathartes gymnocephalus, assembly GCA_013390045.1. Lineage (NCBI taxonomy): Eukaryota > Metazoa > Chordata > Aves > Passeriformes > Picathartidae > Picathartes > Picathartes gymnocephalus. The sequence goes on from WEKY01038651.1 coordinate 54,433, forward strand.
TGGCAAAGCATGGAAATATAGAGACTCAAATAAGATTTTATACAATTATTTCTTTTTTGCCTTGAGCTATAAGGCAACCATTGCCTACTTTCCAGGATGTTTAATTTAATTAACACAGCCTACAAAGATATTTAAGGAGCAGTTAATAGAGGGTAAAATACAAAATGAATAAGCAACAAAAACATCCTGTTTATGTGCATTTTGCTAGTATTGTAAAGGTAAAATGATTGTGATTTGATCTGTATCTGGTCTTTCCAACTCATACTGAAATGATGTGTCATGGTGTTTTAAGCTTCAATTGCCACCACTCACTAACAAGCAAGCCCATCACTTGGAATTAGAAACAACTTTGAAATAAATCCTCAGGCTGTAGCAGTGACAGTGCTGACTGCACTCCACTACTGCTTGGAAAGGCAGCTGTATTTCCACTTCAGTCTGCACTCCCTTCATGAGCCCTCCCTGCTAATAATTTTACCTAAGCATGAAGATAAACTGGACCCTTACCAGAGCAATGAGAAAGGATATTCCTTCTTAGTTTTGTTCTCATTCTACTTCTTT
>WEKY01038653.1:0-12226 GCA_013390045.1 Picathartes gymnocephalus
TGTGTGTACATGTGTATGTATGTATGAATTTTTGTTGATGTCCATGCCTGCAAAGTTACACTTTGAAGTAAAAATGTAACTCCATGGCAGTCTTTTCCTTCTTCACCCCCCAAATGGTTTCTCAGAAAGGATCAAACCACAGCCTCATCAGCAATTGTCACATGATATTGCAATCAAACTTCATAGAGTCAACTGGCTGATATATGATCTTTAGACCCAGTGAACTAAATCCAAGCACTCCTCCTGCATCAGTGAGGGAAAAAAAATTAATTAAAAAAAAAAGCAGCAGTCATGAAACAGTACAGTAGTATAGGTGCTAAAGACTGGTACTCCAGAGGACATCTTTGCAATGAGAGAGGAATATAGCCATAAAATCAGCTTACAGTATTTTTAATCATATAGTCTTGTTCAAGACTTATGAAAATACTAATTTTTTTCTGAGGAGAGACAGTCCCATAAGACTTAAATGCTTCAAAAGGTTTCCACCGTGAAGAACAGCTCCCTGGGAATGTAATTTGAGAGATCAGCTCTGTGAGGGACATATTGTGGAATGCAGGATCTAAGTTAAGTCCATGTTTGTACATGCCACTACGGCGACCATAAATCACATCATCTCCCCCCTCCCAAGGTACCGAGTACAAGTTCAGAGCCCTAATGCACTCACACTGCCATCTTGACGTGAGCAGCCACACTTAAGCTAAAAAAAGGATAAAATGGTGGACTGAAGGTAGATTTTTCTCATGCTCATACTTAGCACGGAGACTTTCCATCCAGAGATCTTTCATCAAAGAGCATCTCCCCTAAAAAAATATGTAGTAGAATCCAAGCCCATCCAAACTTTGCTAAACCCCAGGATAAGGAGTGTCATTTGTGTGGAAGTGACAAATCTCAGAAGCATGCCAGGATCTAATAGGAACAACTAGAATCAGTCAGCTGAACACGTTCTGCCGGGCCCTTGGCAAACTGCTCTGTGCTGTAATGCATGGAGAGAAGTAGATTAGAGAATGAAAAGGGGTGTATTACAGTCTCAGAAGCTGGAGTTGGTTATAAGTCTATTAGCATAACAAAAAGGAATGTAACGGGGCAGGAGAGCTGCCAAGGGGAGTGCTGGTAATTGCAGTCTCAGGAAGAGCAAACAGAGCTCCTGCGGGGGCTGGCAGCAAGCAAGCACAGATGAAGCCAGCAAGGGCTTCCAAGGGCTTTGGGGGAAGTGGAAAACTCTTATCCTTTCTGTTTTGATCCTGTGAGGTTGTGCAGAAGGACAAAAGAGCTCACTCAGCATTGAGCGGAGGAAAGAGGCTGACAAATCCAAAGGGAGACTGTCTGCTAGGTCAGGGAAAAAGGGGTACAGCAGGTGTCTGAATCTCTGTCTGGGAGCCACCGGTGGAGCAGCACGTCCATGAATCTGTCAAAAGAGCATTTCCAGATGGCTTGGAACAGTGAAGTAAAGGCCAGTGTACTCCTCCTGGCAAATAGCTATGTGCCCCCAAGTCCCCACTCCCACAACCAGGGAGACCCTCTGAGCCAGAGGCTGAGCCAGGTGCCTGCAGGATGGGGAGGGAAAGGGCAGCCCTCCTCTTGGGAGAACAACCAATTTATTCAGCTGATTAATTTTTAACAGGGAGGAAGAGCAAACATAGGGAAAATGGGTTCAACTGAGAAGAGGGGGAAAATTGTGAGAACAGAACCAGAAAGGAAGATGAAGAGCAGAAGAGCAGGGGAGAAGGTGTCACTCACAGGCAGATGCCCATCCTCCTGAGGTGCTTCTCTGGGGCTGCTGGGAAGTGATTTGTGCTCCAATTAATGTTTGCATTTATTTCAGAACAAAGAAAATGGTTCATTCAACCAAATATATTTTTGGTTTGAAATGGAATGCCTGAAACTTCTGAATGACTGTTTCCCTTTTTTTAAACAAAGAATAAAAAAATCATGCTTTCAAAAATTCTCTCTCCATAGTCAGGATTAGACATTTGAATAGAACTGTTTGCTGAACATGACTAGAATTTATCAAGTGTTCTATCCTACCTATAGCTGAATATTTTTTAAGAGTTTATGACTAAAGGGCTGAAACAATCTCCCTGTTTAGCTTCTCATCAGGCCTGTGCAAGATCTGGATACATCCATCTCTCACAACAGCACAGGTCCAGGTCCTGTTCCTCCTGTCAGAGCAGGCAGTCATTGTAAGCTCTCAGCAGCTAAGGAAGACAGAAGTGATTTTCAGCACTTCTGTGCAGATCTTCACCTGTCCACAGCCCTCTCTCCCTGTGGGCACCTCCCAGAGGCACAGCATCCATGAAGGGCACCTGGGAAGCTATGCCTGAACAGGAGCTAAACTAAATAGCTTTGGGCTACATTATGTGCTTCTAGATAGTGGCATACATGTGTCTGGGTGTCTGTAGCAGAAAGAACAGAAAAACAAGAGAGAAGGCAGCAAGCAAGCACTTGATCTGACTGAAAGACAAAGGAGAAGTTTAGAGGTCAAGAACTGCTTGAAAGTAGTGAATGAAAAGGATATCTGCTGTTTGCTTCCACCTGAGCTGAGGGCAGCAAGATTGTGGTAAACAGCAGTCATTCAGCAACACCTGACTCCATTGCCTGTTTTCTCTGAAAGCAAACCACACATATGGAGGGCCTTTGGCTGCCCATCTGGGTCACATGGGAATAACAACATGATGGGAATGGACGCCTCGTGATGTTATTTATTGGGCTAAACATGCCAGGTAGTGCAAAGAGGCTTACACACTCAGGTCAGTTGTGTGGTTATTGCAGCATTTACTGCTCATGCAACTCCCTGAGCACCACTTCAAAAGTTACCTGGCTCTGCCACATGACCTATGAGCAAGCAAGCCAAGACTTTTAACAATATCTATTTTCCTCTGTTTCACAGGTCAGTGCTCCATACAAACTGCCAGTGTTCTCCTGAAAGATTTATTGTGAAATACAGCATAGAAAACTTTGGGGCAAAAATAATAACAAGCACATTGCTTCTGTTTAGGAAGGACTATCCATGTGATCTAGGTGCAAAAAAATTTCTCTGCTTGAAAGCACATTTTATCTATGCAGATCATGGTCCCATAATTCTGTCCAGCATTTCAATGGCACTTACATGGAAAATGGTTTGTTCACTCACAGAACAAGCACAACTGGGAAGCTGACTTCACTGACTTCAGGAAATATTTTGCCAGTGCAAACTTGTGAACCATTAACAGCCAAATACTCTTAAGATTTATTCAAGACAGAGAACTACTACCCACCAGTTCAGATCATATTTCTTGTCCTGCTCTTCTTTAAATTATGAGTTTCCACAGGGCCAAGTTGTTTGCGTGCTTATTTACTATTATACAGCAAGCCTGCAGCTGGCAATAACTTCTTGGGTCATCTGGCTGTGAACTTCACATTTTAGGTTCTTCTGGGTTACCTACTGTTGTTTTTAGGTGATGTCAGACAAAATCTCAAATTGTGTTTCTCCCATCTCTTAGAGCAGAACTATTCTTACGCAGACTTCTACCAGCACAAACAACACAGCAATAAAAAAATAAAAAAAAAAAAATTAAAAAAAAAAAAAAGAGAGAGAGAGAGTAGTGCTATAAATACTTTTATTGCTGGCATAGATGATTTACTGCCCACTTAGTTAATCCCTATAAAATAGCACAGCTGAACACCTCTAAGTTTCATGCATACAGATGACTAATTAAATACACAATTAAATGGCTTGACCTGGCACTATTCTGACCATTAAAATCATTAAAGAAATAGAGCTTGTGGTTCCCTCAAGGCAAAGTGTTCCAATGAATAATTTGGGTATTGCGGTAGCTTGGGGATGTTTGGGACAAACAGGGTACTCACAAGCTGGAGGGACTGGCTTGGGAACCAGAACCTGGGGAACTCACTATATGACCCCATCTCTCAGCCCATGACTCCAGCTCATAGCACTGTGCCATGGACATCAGGGCAGAAGGACACAGGGGACATTGGGACAAAAGTTAGAAGAATTCAGTCAGAAGCACTGATTCATATTTTGACAAAGATTCAGCTAAATTCAAATCTTTCAATATAATGTCTCTTTGCAATTACAGTAAGAGACCAGCCAGAACCACAAATGGACATCCCTCAGCCCCTGTCCCCTATCTGTTGGCAGTCCCAGGGGGAGCTCAGCGCCAGGTCATGGAGCTGAGGCATCACAGCTGACCACACAGGACACCCCACCAGCACCTAACGTCATCTTTGCAGGCCAAGGCATGGGCCTTCCTGGGCTGAAACTTCAGTCTAGCTTGGAGCATTTGAATAACTAAACTTTTGTGACAAAACAAGAGTTTCGTCAAAAGAGGAGCATCCTTGGAAGGGTATCATCTGTGCTTTCACCAGAAAGCTTTTTCCATCCTGAGGAGTCTGCCACTCAGCCTCATGTTCATTGCACTGTGTTCATGTGCACCAGACTGGAGTAAGCATTTCTTGTCGTTAAGTGCAGTTTAGACTTAGAAATTATTATACTTCTGCTTACTTAAACTGATCTAATTCTTCAACAAAAGTGCTATTTCAACAGAAGCAATTAAAAAGTTCTGTCACTATGGCAAGGCACCTGCTCTATCAAAACTTCATTTGGCTTATCGTTCTGTTTCACTTTCTGGAGTAATTTTTGATTAGGCAGGGTGTTTTTTGTTTGGTTTTTTGTGGTTGGGGGTTTTTTTGTTTGTCTTTGTTTGGGGTTTTTTGAGGGGTGTGCAGTTTTGGAGGGTTTTTTTTGTTCTACTGAAATTGTTTCTCTTTGAGAAATAAAGGTATTTATTAGAAATGCTGCATTTGTGTCATGCAGTTTGTAAAACTGAGCTACCATGAAATTTGTAGCTCAGGTGAACAGCAAGGTGAAACTCTCTCATTTTCACCCACTAATTACCAGGTGGAAAGATGTATGACAGACGTGAAGATGTTACTGCACTTATAAAACAGGTAGAAAACCAAGGTATGTCTGCAAAAGTGATAACGATATTAACAGAGCCCAAGTCAAGTATCTTAACAAAGCTATTGTAGATGTAGCCTATATAAAGCATGGCCATCTGGGGGAAACAAATGCAAATGGGAATCTGCTTTATGTTTACTGAACTCATCATTAAGTGTTTGAATTTCATGTGAAATTTACTGTTTTTACAAACAACCACACTAATAAATGAGGCATTGTTTCATTTACATTGTTCGACTGAGCAGCTGAGTTTCTTTGTAAATAGAAGACATAGGCAAATATTAATATATGTTTTTCCTGAACATATTCATATTTGTTCACCTATTTTCAAGGCTCAGGTGGTGATGCTGTGGGTGGATGCATTGGCCACCACCACGCATCTTATGTCTCACCTGCTGATGAAGATATGTGGTGTGAATATACCCTTGGGTACTGCTCCATTGCAACTAATAGCATGGACTCGTTTTCATGAGTATTTGGCAGATAAAACCTCCCAATATACTTCTGAAATCAGAACCTACATAAATGATGATATTTGGTGAATTCCCTCCTAAACCACAGCCAGCAAGCATTTTTCTCTGCTTTCCCATGGCAGGACAAGCCACCTGTTTCTCTTCAGCAACAGGGTATTAACTGTAGCCACCCAAATAACTGGGTCAAGTTTGGCCATGTGGCCAAGGTGCATGAGAAGTCCCTCTGGAAATACCAGCAGTGCCATGTCAGGTGGGGCCATCCATGACTTCTCTGCACATGGGCAGAATAACATCAGCTGCAGCATCATCTGAGGCTGAAAGCTTTGGTCTCCTACAGACCACAAGCAGCATCTGAAGGGAGCTGACATCCAGTACAAAGTATGTGGCATCTTCATACTTCTATGAGTCTGCCTTTTTTTTTACAAGCATCCTCTTGTTCCCTTCAACAGAGAACCCTGTCCTTGATGTTCTGAGCACTGCCTGACTGGAAGATCTATGCTGCCAACTTTTACTGCTACTCTGTAAGCTTCTGTAAGCTGCAGAGGTTTTTTTTTCAAATGTGCTGCATTGTTTTTCAGAAATACAGTAAAAGGTATTTTGGGGAAGATATTTACTTCTGAAACAGCTTGGACAAATGTAAATAGCAGAAAAGCTGAGAGCTACGAGCAAAAAAAGCTTTCACCGTCCTCACTTGAGGCCACAGATTCACCTGAAGGCATGGAGCTGACACTGACCTTCTCCCAGCACAGTGCCTGATCCTCAGGTAATAAGTAGGCATTAAGAACCCCATGAGAGGCTTCCACTTGGCACAAGAAGGTTCTGGAGAAGAGCTGGGGAAGACTGCAATGTCTGCAGGTAGAAACCTTACTCTGCAGCTTACCAAATTCAAGAAAGGCCCTACTGACTGGCCAGGGAATAGGAGCAATATCTCACTCTATACGGGTCATTACAGCTACATATCATATCAAAATGGCATGGCCCAGTAATGACCAGAGGCATTTGTGCGCAAAACCTTTGATTCAGCAGTTGTTATCCAACCCTCCTTTCATGACAATGGTGGAAACCATGTCAATAAATAAATCATATTCGTGGGGTTGTTCACAAGATTTTGAAGAAAAGTGGTCAGTACATGTTTGCCGAAGCATTTGCACTGAAGTGGCCTCCTGTTTGTTGTCTGAATTGCAGATTAATTGAACATTTATGAACACTGGCTGATAACTCGTAAATTTAAACAGACTATATGCAATTTTCATCATCTGTCCAGGAAGCTGATACAGTACAGCACTGCTCTGATGAGAAGAAATGAATACCAAATGTATATTATATTACCAGGTCATATGTGTTGAAATATAAAGAGTCCCACAAAAACTTGGTTTCATTGGGGATAATTTGCAAACAGAAATTAGACTGCATTTTTTAAATAAGTTGTGTCTAGCTCAACTGTGAATAGTTGCCGACTCTAATAACTGACCAACAGAGATCGAGTAGCAGGTATCATGTTTAGTCATGAATCCAATCTAAAAATAATTCCCTTAAAGCCTTTTGTGAGCAAACTCAGATATATTCAAAGGAATCACAATTGCCTCCTGGACAATCTGGGAGTAGGAAACAAGACAAATATGCTGAATAAATTATTCCCTGCAAACTGTCCCCTTGACTCCAACTTTGGCAAGATGTTTCTTAGGAAAATCCCTTTTTAAAATAGATAATATAGAGCTACATATCAGATTATGTTAGGAGTCTTTAAAGAGCCCTGAATTTTCTGCCAAGTCAAAGTTTATTAAATGACTATTTCAGTGAATGATGGGAAAAAGCAGTACTGAAAAAAAATCACAGTTTTTTTTCACTGCATATTTTATTTACCTTTTACTCTCTCTCTGTTTCATTCTCACTTACCCGCTGTGGAACACCCATATTATTGGCTCCAGACTTGAAGTAACAAAGTTCAAAGCCACAATTTCTGATTGAAGCTGTCGTTTACCCCTGTTTGCATAATTTTACTGATTTGTCTCTCTATCAGATGCTTTGGTCTTTTTGCAGAAGATTTTTGTCTCCCAACATTTTTCCTACCAGTTAAATTTCGACTTGGTCTAACAATATAGAAACATGAAGACTGGGAAGTGTTAGAATTTACTACAGTACATTGTAAGATTATTGCCATAAGGTTTAATTCCATATCAAAATTTAGAAGATAAGTGCAGAGCCTAGTGGGAGGCTCCCAACTCAGACTATTCTGTGATTCTGTGGTCAGGTTGGATATGGATTAGAAAATGTAACACAGCAAAGGGCTGACAAGGCGTTGTGTCTCCCTGACAAGTTTTCTTACAGCTGCGCATGTTTTTGTGCCCCTCACAAGGCCCTGGGCTGGCGCGAGGAGGCTGCAGTCGAGGGGAAGCCCCGTCACGGCGAGCGGGCCGCCAGGGCTCTGGCATGTGGCGTGCTCGCCAGCGGAGTGCAAGGCATCTCACGCACCTGCTTTATGCCTGCGGCGTGCCAGAAGCTCGCAGGGACATGGTCTGGCTTGCGGCATTCCGCAGGGCGAGGGCAGGCATGCGAGACACCACGGCCCCGGCCGCAGCCGGCCCCCGGGCACGACCTGCCGCCGGCCGCAGCCTCCCCGCTTCCCAGAGCCGGCCAGCTGCCGACAAACAGCACGGTCAGGTGGAATCGTTGAGGGACATGTTTTTGTAAACTTTCACCTACTTGTCAGCTGTAACTTGAGGAAAAAGAAGGTGGAAGACTGTTCATTTGGGCCATAAACTCATATTTTACATTATTAATATGGAGGATGCTGTAAGAGATCAGAATTTGATGATGGCAGAGCAGCCACTTCAGCTTTCTTTACCCGAACAGAACGGCTGGTGGACACCCCCACTAGATATACAGGAATCGCAGCAGTTCACTACACAATGAGGCAGTCTGCTACACTCAGACCCCAGGCCCACACATGTTTGGAGATGATGTGGAAAACTCTACCACAAAAGAAAATTATGTGAAAGGACTGCTTGTGCATAAAGAGGTAGCCAGCTTCAGGAACAAGATGGTAGCAGAAACACTCTTCACATAGAACATCTAGTAACATTCCCACAGGAGTATCAGCTACCTGCCTGCATCTTCTAAACGACAGGAAGCATTTCTGCATTACTTATGTGCAGGGCAAAATGGGTAAAGGAGCGTCCTACATTGATAGAGACCCCTGTAAGTGCCAGGTATTGCTTGATCTTATTCCCAAATCTTCACAAGAACCTTGGTCCTGTCAGAGTCCAGCCTCGTGCCTGGTAGCCAGGAGCTGCATCCTCTGCTGAAGAGCCAAATCTCGTGTCTGAAATGTCATGACACTCGTCTGATTTCATCTCAGCCTTTGAAAGTCCTATCTTCATTTCTTGTAGTACATCAGAGTTCAGTAGATCCAGAACTGGAAGAGGGGAGAGGAAAAAAACAAGAAAGAAAAAAAAAAAAAGGCAGGTGTTTTGGGTCTAAAAAGCCACTGTTCATGAAGAGGGTTGTGTGACTAATGGAGAGGTGGGGCTGCACATGTCTCCAAAAATGAAGGGCTCACTCTATTAATTACTGACCAACAGGGTGGAGATCTGCAACTTCTGAAGTGGAAATGTCAGTACATGGCAAGTCCTTAATACTTCTGTTTTCTTCTTCATTGCAAAGCCGAGATTATGAGGGTAACCACTGGCAGAGCCTAGCCTAGGCCTCCCTGCACTGCACTCCATCAAAAGCCCAACATTGGGGTTTTTTTAATTATTATTTAATAATATATATTTAGTTAGTTATTATTCTTTTAATAATTGTTTCAAACTTAATCGTACCAGGACTCCCTTGTCACACCTATCAGGACAAATTATCTTGTTAGCCAGAGCAGAAGAGCAGGGTTTTGTCTCCTGCTTGTGATTGTGCCATGAGACACTGGGGAGGCAAAGAATGAACTGCTTCTCTTACTACAACTGTGATCATCTCACCCCCTGTTTCAGAGCCATGGCTTTTTCCTCACACTGGTGACAGTAGGACCTTGTGTCAGGTTTTCAATGCTCTTCCGTTGCTAGAGCTTGCTATTCTGGTGTCTCAGCTAAATCCTCACCCAAGACAAAGCTGCAGATCCTCCCTCTGAGTAATGCAGCTAAATAGGGAGCCGTTTTTAATGCAGTGTGAGTGATGACGGCTGTGATGTGGGAGGAAGCAGTTATATATGTTGATTCTCTTAAAACAGACCAAAAGGACAAGCTGTTCAAGCCAATGCTGCTGTGATCTATAAAGGCAGCAATTAAACCCGAAGCTCCTCTGGTACTGACTGAACGGGAACATACACAGCCCTGCATCTTCTCGATGTGATTTACCTGAGGGGGCACCACGAAAGTGCCCATGGCCGCTATTTTGTTTCACCAATTGCAACACTGCTGCATGCCTTTGGCACTCAATCTGTCTGCCAGTGTGAATATACTCCTATATCCTGGAAATCCAAGTCCTGACCCTGCCACGTACAACCAGCCTCCAAACAATATTCAAAGGACCTGGGAGGGTGAGAAGCAGAGTCAGCAGGATGCTGCCCAGTGGATGCTGCTGTTTGAGATGTGAGAAGTTTGCTGCATGACAGCACTCAGCTGAGTTTGGTGCCTCACCTGTCTTTTCCACCTCACTCTGGCTGGAGAAAGATGGCTCTAGCCCTGGCTACCGGTCCTGGCATCCCCCCATGACTCCCACATCTCACTCAGCCCTGGCCCTGCCAGTGGGAGGACAAGGTATTACTTGTCAGATGATGCCTCCTGCACTCCATTTTCTTGAAGCAAGCACAAGCCTCCTATGTTTTTCTACATTCTCTTCCACGGGAGCATATATTTATCATGAATTGTAATAATTATTGTTTTTAAATGACCTCTGACTTGCCTGTGAGCGCATTGCTACTACACAGACGTTGCTTTTCTTCACTTTTTTTCATAGTCATATTTTTCTGAATCACAATCTTTTTTTCTAAACCCCAAACCAGTATCTCAATATTACTACTTGAAATACAACAAAACAAGGTGCCTTAGCTGTAGGCAGCATATGATGAGCAAGAGAAAGAGTGGAAAGAAGACAGAAGGATTTCACTTGAAAAGCCAAGAAAATTGTTTGTCCCACTGCCTTGATAGCCTGTATATGGCAGCCACACTGGATGCCTACAGAGGGGACCCCTGGGCATCACACACCAACCCTCTGGGACTGAAAGCGTCCCTGCAACATCCCCAGCCTCCAGCTAGAAAAAAAGGTCTTGGAGACAGTGAAACCCCAGGGTCAGTTTTGCAACTGCTGGGTGATTTCCCCAAGTCCTAGGCAGTGTTCTTAGACTAGGAAGAAGGAAAAAAGATTGTCTTTTTTCTCCATTGATGGGGGATTTCCTCAGGTGGGAAAGTGACACTGCATTTGGAAATCAGTGTCCTCTTACTGTTCTTGTCCTTCTACAGGCCGAATGTTGTGACTTCCAGGGAGGACATTTACAAGGAAGAGCTGAGACAACAAGTCGCATTGGGATTGGAAAATAAATAAAACAAACATGAGATTGAAATGACAAGATAACATCCTTAGACCCTTCATCTCCTTCCTCTCTTCTCCTCCCACCTATTACTCTTCTATTAGGTTTTCCAGTAAATCAGATGGGTTTCATCCCCTGCAGCCTAGATCTCCAGACATAACATTCAGCATTTCTGATGATCTCATAGCAGTCTCCAGAGCAAATGATAATTGCCTCAGAATTCACAAATTTTTGCTAGTCATTCTCTTGTCATTCAGCATCCACAAAATCAAATCATGTCTCTGAAGCAGCACAAGGATCAAACACTCCAGTTCCTGACCCTGCACAGGACACCCCAAGGATCACACCATGAGCCAGCCAGACTGCGTTGTTCATATGTTCAGATGTTTCTTGAACTCTGTCAGGCTGTGACCACTTTCCTGGGGAGCTTCTTCCAGTGCTCAACCACCCTCTGGGTGAAGAACCTTTTTCTAATATCCAGTCTAAACCCTCCCTGGCACAACTTCAGGCCATTCCCTCAGGTCCTGTCTCTCGTCACCAAAGAGAAGAGATCAGTGCCTGCCCCTCCTCTTCCCCTTATGAGGAAGTTGCAGACTGCAATGTGGTCTCCCCTCAGTCTCCTCTTTTCCAGGCTCAACAGACCAACTGTTCCAAGAGCTCTCCTCATATGGCTTCCCTTCAAGGAGCTTCACCATCCTTGTTACCTCCTTTGGATGCTCTCTAAGAGTTTAATGTCTTTCATACACTGTGGCACCCAGAACTGCCCCCAGCACTCGAGGTGAGGCCGCCCCAGTGCAGAACAGAGGGGACAATCCCCTCCCTTGCCCGGCTGGCGATGCTGTCCCTGATGTCCCCAGGACACGGGTGGCCCTCCTGGCTGCCAGGGTACTGCTGGCTCATGTTCAACTTGCCATCAGCCAGGACCCCCAGGGCCCTTTCCATGTCACTGCTCTCCAGCCTATTCTTCCCCAGTTTATCTGTACATCTAGGTGCAGAATCTGGCACTTTGTCCCGTTGAATGTCATATATTTGCTGATTGCCCAGCTCTCTAATTGTGAAGGTCTCTCTGCAGGGCCTCCCTGCCATCAAGAGAGTCAACAGCTCCTCCCTGGTTTTTATCATCTGCAAACTGCCTTCATATGCCTCCCAGTCCTGCACCCAATCAATTATGAAGATGTTGAAGAGCACAGAGCCTAAGGTGGAGCCCTGTGGATCCCCCCTAGTGACAGGTCCCCAGTCTGATGTCACCCCATCCACTGTAACCCCTTGTGCCTGACC
>WEKY01038655.1:6764-26764 GCA_013390045.1 Picathartes gymnocephalus
TCCTTCCTTCCCTCCTTCCTTCCCTCCTTCCCTCCTCTCCCTCCTTTCCTCTTTCCCTCTTTTCTTCTTTCCTTCTTTCCTTCTTTTCCTCTTTGTCCTCCCATTATATCAAATCTCAAACATTTCTTTGCTTACTCTTTTCCCTGTAGTATTTCCAATTGTTTCCATTCTGCCAGTGCTCGCAAGCACAGATATTAATTGGATTTCAACTTCCCAATTCTTCCTAGTCACAAGTATATCTCCTTGCCTGTGAAAACTGTACCTTACCCACATTCAGGTTACCTCTAAAACTCACTTTGGCAAACTTGGTTTATGGCAGTTTTTAATCAGTTTTAATTTTACATTTTTAAATAATTATATAGATATTCCTTTATTTGTATAAATGCTATGCAATTTATCTATTATTATTCCCCTTCTGATCTCTGCTTATAGGTAACAGACTCTTCAGATCAAGGCTATCTCAGGTATCCAGCTGTCATTATTTATCCTACTCGTAGAATCATTTTAATCACAAAGTAACTTAACTATCTAATCACATCATCACCATTCTGCTTGTATGGAAATATGATGAACATTATGCTAAGAAGCATTTTCAAAAGATTAACAAACATCATTAGTACATGCACCTTTATTCTGTTTGTAAGATGTATAAACTCTCCTTTTTAATAACTTATATAAAAAGATTCTGACTCAAATGTTAGTCATGGACAGTTCAGAAAATATACGGTCCTAAGGATGACTGCAAGTCAGAAATAAATAATTTCCTGGGGTCAAATTCTCCCCTGACATTTATTTTAGCCACTTATAACTGTGTAAGATGGGCATGAGCTGCCATCTAAGGAAGGATCTGCCTTCACTTTCATTAATGACACTGTGTAGCATATTTTGTCCTCAAATAAATGGCTTTAAAAGATCATGAATCAATGTTCTGAAAGGTCTACATTACCCTTACTGATCTAGTACTGACCTACTGCATAACTGGATAGAAGGACAGAGATAAATTAGTGTAGAACAAGGTTCCAGCGGCTACAGCTGCAGAGATGAGTGTTGTTGTACTGGCAGAACTGTTGGAAGTGATAATTCCTGTATGCTCCACTAATATACTCATACTTGGATGTAGGTGATTTTTCATGTTATAAATAAATACCACAAAGTGAGAAAAATATGACTGGATAACTGCAACTTCACTTTTCAGTCCTCACCCAAATAGAACTACTGATTTTCTGCTCAGTATTTACTGGTATTATGACTTATTTCTGCATGTCTTTATTTATCTCTGTGTATGCTCAAAGAGAAAGAGCATGGAGCAAAGTATGACAAGGTATAAGTATTGCAGTATTATTTAAATATACATAGGTAGGATTAGCTGTACAGAAAAATGTGTGTGCCTGGGTCAGGTGGCAGAATCCAAAGTCCTCTCGTTAGCTGTCCAGAATCCCCACATAAAATACTTGCTTCATAATGGCATACATCAAAGTCCTTCAGTAAGATACCTAACACAGCCGCTGTTGATTGAGTGTCAAACTCCATCTCTTTATTCTGTGGCTGAAGGTGGTGTGCATCCTGGTTTCCAGATGCTGCATGATACAGCATTCACTCAGGCTACACAAGACATGGCTTGATTCCTGTATAAGGTAAGTGAAATGTCTCTTCTTCGTGGAATATGCTGTTAATCAGCAGTCCCCCGCTACATATAGCACTAAGACGTTCCCTAGGTGACTAGAATTCAGTTGGCTAGGAATTAGGCCAGCCAGATGAAGGGACACAGCAAAGTGCTCAGTCCTAACACTTTCCATCTATAAGGACTTTGCCCCTTTTTTTTTATGTGCATAGAAACCGTAGCCCAAAACCTCTTCCTCAGTAGACAAAAGACTTCCACACTGGATTATATTGTTAACAACATCTCCTAGCAGCCAGGGCATGTGACAGAAACAACCTTGTTGAAGCCAAGAAAAATGTGACAGTTTAGCCCATTAAGAGGGAAAGGAGGCAGTCTGTGGAGGCACTAGCAGTTCCCAGTTTTGCTGCTCTAGTCAGAGGAAAATTCAGCAGACAAGAAGTTGTCTGCCATCTGCTCTTCCGTTCCCTGGACAGCCATCCATGTGTGACAGAGTGCAGAGTTTGGACCACTCTGAAGTGGTTCCCGTCCACTAGCAGCACAGTGTTACAGTACCTGCAGAAATTCTGATTCTACTATTTGATCAAATTCTCTCATGAAATCACGTAAATACAATAAATAAACCATATCTCTATCTACTATATTTATATTGTTTTCTTAACATGATGTTGAGTAGTCTAATGAGCTAGTATAATTCTGATGCTGTTTTCCTATACCTACTGAGAAGGGATAGTTCTACTTCTTATTCTGAGTGGCTAATCTACTTAAATATGGTCAATCCCTAGGCAATTGTGACTGTGTGCCAGAAATGCAGAACGTATGAGCAACTCTGCATGTAGAACTGGCAGGTCTAGAGTTTTTCACCAAAACAAGAGACTGATCCAAGTGAAGTCAGTGGGACTAATGTCAATAAGAACAACAGCAGAGACATGACATTTCCTAGCCCAGAGTTTTATTTGTTCTGACTATTGCAGGAAATTTTTTTAACCTGTTCCAAAAGTCTTGGAATCACTGGGATACACTGGCACAGACGGAACAGTGCTCCAATATAAGTTTTTACATCTAAAACCATAGCAGCAAAAAAAATTACAGAGAGTGACACAGTATAGAATCTATGTTGTATTTAGACAGCCATTCCTCAATTTTAGACAGATTTTTTTGTTTGGTTTTTTTGGGTTGGAGGGTTTTTTGGTCTGGTTGCAGGGGTGTGGGGGTTGGGTTTTTTTAGGCTGTCCTCATTGTTCAATATTTGTTTTATGATCATCAGAAAGGTAGTTGTGGAAGTCAGTAATGTTTCTCATGGAGATGCAGTCAGAATTATAACCTACTAATAAACATAAATTAGAGTATAACTCATGCTAACCTCACACTAGAAAGCAGAAAAAAATAAAGAACATGTCTCTTGAAATAAACTTTAATAGCCATAAAAGGCACTGTAAAATGGGCAATAATGTGTAATTGTGTCACGGATGAGAGTCTATAGATAACATTTATTTGTGCTGGTGATATAAAATAGATGTCAAGCTCTGGAGAAAAAAAGAGTTATATGAAAAACTAAGATTTTCTGCTTCAAACTCATTAAGTGTCAGTGTGGAGCTTTAGTCTACATGATGTTTAAACATGTAATTAAAATAGAGTTTTCAGGCTTCAATGGTGAGAAGCAGTAGTAGGAGCAGTAGTATTAAAATTCTAATAATTGTAATGGGTACATTTACGAACTCTGTTCTCTCAAATTAATGAGATTATAAATATGATCCATATCAGATTGTGTTTCAAAGAGAAGTAAGTTTGAGCTTTGTTCTTATAAAGAAGGACTGAACTTTGGCAGTTCATACTTTCAAAAGGCAAAGAAGACGTTTTGGGAGTTGTGGGAGAGACAGAGGTTTTGAGTTTTGAATGGCTTGAATTAGCAGTACTTTGCTTTGGACCAAGTGTATTTTGTGAAAGAGGCACAATACCTTAGGTGAGGCAACAAACAATATGTAAATTTTATCCTGTATATTGTATTTTGGTGAAAGTGGAAGAACAAATTGTTCTGGTTTTGGTTCATGACTATGATCACTATGTATACATATCTCTGAATCAGGAAGGTACATATATTTTACTTTTGGGTTATCCAGTTTTCTTCTAGTGAATCCATTGCTTTAATGAATACATGAAACAAGAAGACCTGTCTATTCAACTTTCATCTTGATAAGGTGTTTTATCTCATGATTTGTGTTTCTGCAGTACAATTCCGTTGTCCACACGCACACTGACTTTTGATTTTCTTAAGATATGTACACAATTCTACTGTTTTGATGGACTTTGGCACAAAGTTTCTACATTACGAAATCCACAGAAAATAATGTGGGTAATTTCTTTGTGATAATTTGGGGCTAGTTGTTTTGTGAAAGACTATATTATTGCCTTTACTAGGTAAACTAAGCAGAAATTATGTCTCCATCCCTCGTGTTTTTCAATTTCTTTTTTAGGTAAAGGAAAGATATTCGATTACAGAGCCATTGCTCCACCAATAACTTCATGGAATTATTCAACAGAGGTGTTTGTACACAGAATCAATTGCTATTTTTACAACTGTTTTCGTACTGCAGTCTCAAGAGGAGGGTTTTGTAAATGTTGTATATCTTTACCAGCTTAATTCTCATCAGATAGTCTTCATGGTGCAAAGCATTCTTCCATACCATCTCCTCAGGATTTGTTATTTTAACTCAAGACAACTGTTCTGAATTGAAGGCAAATGCAAAATATCATTTTCATGTTTGCTCTTAGCTTACCTGATTAGCTGCTGTTAAAATAAATGATTACAAATACTCATCCTTCAAGGCAAGTGAAAAGAGTCGCCTGTAACTTTAGTAGTGCCAATGGGGATATATTTGACCTCTCATCTCCAATCCTGACATTGTTTAACCATATCCCACAACTAGAGAATTTCAATTATTTGTTCAGAAGAGCCATTCATAATTGCCTGGTGTAAGCCTGCCTTTAGAATGCAAAGCAGAAAACAATGAAAATGCTACTCTGGTGAATTAGAACAGCAGCCCTTAAATGTATAAATTAAATGGCCTCTTTTCACAGCTTTCTCTTTCTATTCTGAGAGGCCTCAGCCTGGTGACATCAAAGACAGGATTATGTGAGAAGATAAAAACTTGATCTAATGTCCATGTTTGAAGTCATGAAAGTCCTCTTCT
The DNA here is from genome assembly GCA_013390045.1 of Picathartes gymnocephalus. Classification (NCBI taxonomy): domain Eukaryota; kingdom Metazoa; phylum Chordata; class Aves; order Passeriformes; family Picathartidae; genus Picathartes; species Picathartes gymnocephalus. The sequence continues at coordinate 11,574 of WEKY01038655.1, forward strand.
CTTCAAGCCAAAATAACCCTCCTTAAAGCACAATGAGCTCTGGTCCAGGTGCAGGAGGGGGGAAGGTTTCGGCAAGGCACTGAAGATATGTCAGAAAAGCCAAAGAGTTGTACATTAAACTATAATCTTCCTAAATGTGCTAAGAGATTGTAAGTAGGCTTTAAAAGCTTTGTCCTGTCAATTAGGTTTTTAAGTCTTCCTTTTAATTGAAGAATGCTATTATGCATGTGGCTGGATCGGCCTTTAATGAGAATCTAACCTGTTTCACCTACTCACCTACTAGGGAAATCTACTTCATGATATATGAGGAATCAAAAAGGGAATACTACAACACAGGGTCATCTAAGAGCACACTGTGACCATACATTGTTGGTGTCTCTGCATGTAGCACTCCATTTCTGATACAGCTCATACTCTGCCTGTGGATTACAGAAGATGTAGGGCAAAATTATGGCCTTTTTATGCTTCAAAACCTGTCCCTGTCTGTGAGGGAGTCATCTTCTATTCAAATATTCTGATGGTGAAATGATTTTCTCTGAGTCTCTAAAAATTGAGATCAATGGAAACTTTCACCTCATAAAAATGTACGGTTTCAGTGCTTCATGAAGAAGACTTTTGTTTTAATGTGAGCATCTCCAAAATGTGTCATTAAAAGTTCTTGCACTTATAAAGTGTAGAAACTATCATGGTCTTGGACAGTCTCAACAGGCCAAAGCAAGTGCAACTGTCCAGGTTAAAATGCAAGCTGATTGCTGTAAAATTTAATGGACATCAGATACTAATGAAAATATTTGTCATACAATCTATGACCTTGCCATGTGGTCATCTCTTTGCCCTGCATTTTCAGCTTTCTTCACGTATTCACTAACAGAAGAGGTACATAGCAGGTTTTCAGTTCATAACTATGGACAATGAGATGCAACAAACCACATGAAAAATAAGTAATTGACCACATGCCTGATATTCGCCACAGCCTCAATTCCAGCATCAGACAACTCACAATGGTTTTGTCATATTCAATTCTACTCCACTGTTGGGGAAATATTTCTCAGTGGTTTATTCGCCATAACTTTAAAATAATGTATCTATTATATTACTACTTTTTATTTCCCTTATGTACATGTTTCCAGACAAATGGCTATATTATTATAGTATTGGAACAAATGTATTTCAATTAATTTGAATTATGATGGAAAACAGAATTCTATTTTTCAAAAATCAGATATTTTACTGACTTTATATGTATAATCCACGTAGCTACCTATTTTGATGGCTATAATGTAGTTTAATTTCTTTCTTTGATAGTTGTATCCAGGCACACATAATTTCTACTGCCAATTCCCCAGCTCCCTGTCTGCCTTATTTTTTACTTTGTGAGGTCATTTCCCTTTTCTCCTACTGAGTTTAAGTCACTAAATTCATCCTGCCCTTTTCAGTTGTAAAATTTTTAAGACTGGGTATTCCTGTTGAATGGGAAGCTTTATTACTTCAAGATTCATGGAAAGGCCATCAGTAGCAATTTGATTACATTAGTCCCTCACAGACACAGAAAGTTTCTTCATGACGTAGGACACACAGATAAATGCTAGATCTGTAGGCAGGTAGCATATTAAATAGATTTCACCAGCATATGGAAACCTTTAGGATGTGTTTCCAATGGCCCTACTGCTATGACATAACACTTCTGTCAAGTCAGTCTTACAGGTGAATATCTTCTTCCGGTCTGGCTTGCAGGCAGCACAGTGGCAGTAAAGTGAATGGACAAGTACAAAGACAGGTTTTCATTACTTGATGATGGTGGGAAGGCCCCCCATAGAATATTTTCAAGATGTTAGAGTGGGAGTAAGTTTAATCCTACAAGAGGCCCTTGAGGCTTCTTTTCCCATTTGCAGCTCTGGGTGGTCCAGCTGAATCCTTTGAGATCATTAGGGTCCCCCTAAGCATTTTGATGACAAAGCTATTCATGGAAATTCTTAGAATGAGGGCCTGACAAAATATTTAACAAGCTCTCAGCATGCTTTCCTTCTTCCATGAAACTTTCATCCCCTCCATTTTCCTGGTTTTTATCACTGCTATATATGGCAGCAAGAAACATTTGGTAAGCAGGAAAACTGAGAATAAAGAGTTGCATAACCAAGAAGAACTAGGTAGTGTCCATTCTAGAGCTGAAAGCAACTGTCTAAATAGGTTAGGTTCAAAGCAAAAAAATCTGACATCTATCCATGTATCTATATCTGGGACTGGGCACTGCCATCTGCAAACATTAGGACCTCAAGGCAGAATGAGGCAGTTCTTCCAAGAAGCCAAAGCTCCATAGCACTTGGAAAAGGGATAATGCTAATTAGAAACCACAGAGCTCAAAAGCATGAGAAGACCTGATTAGCTAGCTTAGCTCAGTAAGAAAATGAAAATATTTGGCTCAAATAAGAATCAAAGGAAAGAGGAAACCTGTCTGAATTCAGACTGTCTCTGAGACAGCGCTGGTACCCAAAGCTTATTTGCATGAGAGTTCACGTGGATATTTATCATTACATTCCTACAAGTAGGACAGGTACTAGCAACTACAGCAGAGTTGCATGAACATGATGATGTATTTCATAAGCCTGTAGTTGTTTCCATCTATCCATTTCTGGGAACTGAATTAGGAGAAAAGCATAAAAATGAAAGGCTGCTCCCATGAGAGAGAAGAGGATCTTGCAGGTGGGGCTTGAACCAATATTTGTGAGGTTTAGACACAGTCTCTGTCTCTGCTACCAGATATCTAAGCAAAGTTATGTTTTCTTTATGTTCTCTCTAAAATTAGTAAGTAGTTCCTTTTTATATTCGACAACTCTATCTAGCATGAAAAAGAAAACCCAACTCAATCTTGACTGGATCCCCTGATGCTCTGAGTGTCTAGTCTGAAAAAGATGTACTTCGCTTCTCATCTGACTTGCAAGTTCCCAAGAAATTAAAATGTTACAGCTTGGGGTATTTTTTTGTTTACCTATTCTTTGTTATGGTTGTGCTTTTCATTAAGATAGTGCAGTGTGTCCATTGTTTGGCTTGGTGGGCTAGAAAGGAGAGTTCCTGTACACATAACAGTATTAACCAGTTTTGGTACCCATAGAGTAGTCTCTGAATGTTTTGGACATATTGGGTCAAAGTAATTGAATCCTTCCCTTCCACTGTATCCACCAAAGATGTGAATGGAAACTGCATGAATCAACCCTTTCTCTTAGTCTTCTGTGGCTACTGGGAGAATTATCACCTGGATGTAAGTGTCCTTATTAAATACTTAATGAGAAATTTTAAAATCAACAAAACTTGATTAATATGTTAATATGTCTTCAGCAGCAGAAACAAAGATTAATTTTTCAAGTTGTCTTCAATGTGCCCTTGTTAATTTTGATGGGGTAAAAGTCATTGAACACATCTTTCATCCTTTGAGAGACCAGAATTTATGTCTGTACTACTTGTATGTCTGTACTACTTGTGTACTACTACTTTCCCCACTAGTAAGTCAATTCATGTCCAATTCTAATTCCTTTGACATGTCATCTCTAAGTATTATTCCAAAATGACCTTCCAAAATTTTGAGATTGAAGTATTACATTTCATGAAGCATTGTCAATCTTTGGAACTTTCTGCATGTCCAACATTCTTGCCTTAGATTTTTAGTGCAGTTTTTGGCATTTAAAGTCTAGTGGTTTTCTTGTGACAGCATTGTTGGAAAAATAAAAAAAAGTAAGGAAAGGAAAGGAAAAGGGATCCATTTAAGGAAAATTATCTTTACTGAGCTTGTAGTATTTTTGGTAACACTGATAAATAACAAAAACCAAAAACATATAGGCAATTAGGATGTTCTCTCCTGTGTGATGGCATTGATTTACTTCAGCCTGTGCTGGTACAGCTTTCTTGACTTGAACATTTCCTTCTTAAGTGATGCAAAGTTGCCAGAGATTTTATTTTTCTTAAATTAATTTTACAACAGTAAATGATGTTATAATGCTCCAAATTAAAAAGGCACACAACAATCCCAAGGCAGGGATTGTTGACATCAGAATGAAAAAGTTCAGACTGTTGTTCCAGAGAGGCAAGTTCCCTCAGGAGAAGAGAGTGAAACCTTGGTAGAAACCTCTTGCAGCTACCATCTTCGCAAAAATGTTAGTATAAGAAAGATACACTCTCAGCAGCCAGTAGTGACAAATGCTTTCCTGCCTTCTCCTGCCACGAATTCAAAAAAATGCCCACTCACCACTTTTGGTAGTTCCAGAAAACTGCTGGGACACTGAAGATACCTCTCTCATGACAATGAGTCACTGCCATTAATGAGGTCCCACTCTTTTTCATGGCTGTCTAAATAGGGACCCCATTTTAATTTTCAGCAAATCAGAGGAATGTGGTTGAATTTAACAGTTTTCTGATTCCTTCCTGGGAGAAATGTATGTTTGTGATGCTTCTCAGGCACATTAGGAAAACTGAATCTATTGACAGCAGATTTAACTTCCCTATAAAAAATTTTTGCCCTGAAAAAATTGTCGAGCTTCAGTGACTGAAGAATGGCATGAAATCATACCATATCACAAGAAATAGGGAATTCCGTATTGTAGGAGAACTTAGGAGAAATTCAATGTCAAACTCAGAGAACACAGGTTCTGGGTTTACAATTAAAGAAATGAACAAAATTCAGAGTAGTAAATAAATAGAGTAGTAACTTTAAAAAGTACTGTGCAAGTAAGGTAGAAATGGAGGGGACAATAAGAGCAAGGTATGTATGCTAAAGGTATTATGAATCCATGAAAACTTCCAATATTTTCTTAACCTTCATTCATATTCCTGCATATTCAATGAGTTTTCTGCTTTTTTTGTTGGCAAAGGGAATCTTCTGAGTTGCTTGTGTCTGGCAAGTCTCCTCAGATACCTTTGTTACAATACCTAAAATGCATAAATTTATAATTTATAATGCATTTACTTAATTTCACACTATTTCAGTATATAGTCAGCCTTTGTGCAAGGTTCTAGTCGTCCTCAACTTACACTGCTTGCCAGGCACCATCATACCAAGCTCTTTACTGAAGATCTGTTCAATATTCAGATTGTTGCACTAACTGTATTTTCACAAAAAATTGGTTGCCAGAGAAAAGCATTGATTTGTTTTATAGTAGCTTGCATTCAATGCCTGCAGGTTACATGAACCCTCTGTTATGCTTATATTTTTTGTTCTTTCCTTTAGAATTCCTCCACCTAATACACTGATGTTTGTCCATGTATTTTCTCTTCATTTGTCTGAAGATTTGCAGATGAAATATGCTGGTGACACAGAGACACCTTTACAAAGCAGCAAATATATTGCAATGTAAAATCTGCAGCAATGTGAGTTTGACGCCAAATTTAAGCCCAAGTTTTCAACATGTTTGTTTGTTTGTTTGTTTTCAACAAAGTTGAACGTTGGTAAACAAATCAGGGCATTTCCCATTTTCAAGAAAGCTTATAAACAGCTATAATGTAAAGACACAAGAGGCTTAGTAAGGATCTCAATTTATTTGATATCTCTTTTGCTGGTGTAATTCATGTAACTTCACTTTGCAGCTTTATCATATTTGTCCTTTCATTTTTTTTTTCTTTATATCTATCACAAATACTTGAGGACACAAGAAGTTGATTCTCTTTCTAGGTCTTATGCCAACTTAGTCCCATCCAGCTTAAAAATTGTGTGCAGTAATAATCAGCTAGCAAAGTAGTGCATTACATTGCATTTTTTTTGTATGTGTACCAGGAAAGTTTTTATAATCAGACAGAAATAATCTGTTAAAAAAGATGTAAGCACCTAGCAGTGTCAACCATATATTTTATTAAGCATATGAAGTATCACAATAATTTGCATACTTACTAATCTGTTATGGTACAAATTCATACCAGCCACAGTCAAAAGACCACATAGGAATTAAAAACATCCTAATTTCAAGACTTAGGAGAGGATAAATCCAAATCACACATCCCACATAAAACAACAGTTTCATAAAACACAAATGGCTACTACAATTACACTATAAAGTTTCTCTTACATTTTTTCCGAAAATTATCATTTTCCAGTAGCAGTCCTATGGTGCAAGCAATATACGAAAATACATTTTACTTCTTTCTCTATGTACTTCTATCCAGAATTAATTGATTGAACTTCAAATTATTTAGATTATCCTCAAAGGAAGACCTGACCCTCACTGGGGAGTTTGTTTTATAGTACTGTATTCAGTAGTGTGCTGTGTGAGGTATCCCATCTTTCTGTTTGCTTTGAACTCTTCTGAAGACTCCCAGTTCTGGTATTAAGAGAAAGAATGAGCAAGTGTGCCTCAGCCTCCTTCTCCAGGTCTCTCAAAATTTCGTAAATTTGTGTCATGTATCTCTGTATATCCTTGCTTTCCATGCTGAAAATTCGTGGACTATTGAATTGCTGTTTGTACTGAAGATGTACCTTTGATCATTGCATCTGATTCTCTTGGTATCCTGACAGTTTTAATGTACCTCAGGTGTATTTCAGGTGTGAGGAACTTGCAGGTCTCTCTGGTGCATTCCGGTTTCCTTTAGATTTAAAGAGGGACACAGTATTTTCTGTTACATTCTCTGCTCTTTTGCCAATATTTTTTCTTTTTGCACAGCTAATGACTAATAAACCAATACTTTCTTAGTGCTATCTACCATAACTTCCTAAGAATCCAAAGTTTAGGACCTATCGTTATGGATATAGTACCAGAATTATTTTCCCCATGCATAGCAGTTTTCATATGTCAATAATGAATTTCACTTTCCATATTATTATCCTGTAACTCAGTGTGGATGTCTTTCAGCAACCCCAAACATCTTGGCCATTCTTTTTTGTTAGTCTGAATGACTTAATATTAGCAAACATTTGTCACTTTCCTGACTGTAATTCACCTTTTTCATACCACAATTATGAATTCCAAGGACACCCAACACCCATCCCTTTGGCACTCTGATTTGAAAATTTGCCATTTTTTCCTATCCTTCCTTCCCTCTTTCCATCCATAATCTGTTTTCTCCAATGGCACTTGGACTCTGCCTTTGCAGAGAAGCACCCAGGCCTTATGTCTTATTTGACACTTCACGAGCCTTACATTTTTTGTGGTTGCACAACACAACTTTCTCCATGTGCCATTTTGCAGCTGACCTTTTTTTGATACACAGATGTGAATTTGAATCCTTTTGAGTTGAAGTAATCTTTCACTTGTTTCCTTCCAGGGTTCTGAGACGAGTACTCTAATTATTAGGCTTTTCTTCATGGGCTGTGCCAATGACAACACTGACACAAAGAGGCAGAATCACTGATTCTTTAAACAAATGAGTTACATGCTAATATATGTCCAGAAGAGAGGCCTGTAGGCTGTAATTTTTTGTCTTTATCATTAGATGTCTAGAATTAAACCTGGTTTGTCTAACTAAAGATAGTTAGTCTAACCATATATTCAGCAAAGCTTCAGAAGCTGAGGTGAAATTTTACTTTGCAAAACCAAAACTATTACATATTTCCAGCACTTACAGGGAAGGCTCTATCTTAAAACAGACTTGAAGGATAGTGATTTAAAATAAAGTCTTACAATAAAGAGAAAAATCTGTTACCACAAGCAACAGCAACAAAATTCCAAGCAGGTTTGCTGTGTCAATTTTAGTCCAGAAAGACTTCAGAATTGCATCAAAGGAGTCCAGAACTTCAGTTACAACTCTGGTTGTTACAGTGTAGCAGGTATCACTGAGATCAGAACATATCCACTGAAACACTGCTATCATATTTAGACCATAAGCCACATTAATTCTAAGAGTCTTACTGCATTTGCTTTTCTGTCTTGATTTGCTTGCCTTATAGACTTAAAATACACAAAGCAATGCCTTGGTTGGGAATAGTTTCCCATGGCTAGAAATAACAATCACTATATTAGCTAGCCACAATAAACCAGAAACATACTGGGGTGAAATTAAGGCCTTTTCTTAGGCCTTCATTCTTCTAGCAATATATTTTACTTCTCTACCTTTGGCAGTCTGATGATATGAAGATTAAGCTTGCTTTTCCTCCTTGCATCTGTTTCTTCTGCTTACAAACACCCTGCCTGCACCCACTCAGTAAAGACTCAGCTTCCTCTTCGTGCACAGCACATGTGTATTTTAATCTGAAGACAAGCTGTTTCTGCATGAGGTGTACTGGTATAGCAGACAGACAAAATCTCGTAGTTGGCACAAGGCTGTTTCCCTATTTTTTTTGTCAAGTGAAAAATCTTACCTTTCACCGGTTTACACCTGCTTTTCAACTTGGAGGAAAGGATGCTATTTCATTTCTCTACATTTTGTACTATCATCTTGTTTTAAGCAGCATTGGAATTGAGTTTATTTATGTATTTGGATTATTGGTTGTTGGTACAAATTTGTTTAACTTTGCTAAGGCTATGTTTAGAGATGACGTACTTAAGAACAAGGAAAAATAGATGTATAAATGAGTTAGAAAATATTACTGGAATAGTAATTTTCCCTCCCCCTCTGATAATCTGAAATCAGCAGGTTCTAACCCGCTAAAATTTTCACTGTACATGCTACAGAAAATATCACCATCTTTAGTTCACACAAAGTATAGGCCACTGCACTGGGAGTCACACTAAGCCGTGTGGGTGAGTGACCCATGGCCTAAACTCCCGGCTCCCCAAAGGCCCTGTGGTGGGGAAAACCTGCTGCACACAGCGCCCGCGTGTGCAGATTGCTCTGCACCCCGCAATTCGCTGGGTACCCCACAAGTCCCGGCGTGTGCCTTCGGGCGCTGGGCGAGGGGCCGGCCCTCAGGCCCGTCTCGTCTCCGATCAGACTCCCTCCCGTTGCGATAGCCCCCCGCACCGGGCGCCCTGCCTCTCTTTTCGCGACACTCGCCCCGACCGCCCGCGGGGGAAAGGCGGCGGGAGCCTCCTGCTTACACCTCGCCGCGGCACCCAGATAGGCCTCCTTACACCAAATAAAAGTTTTCCCGCAAGGAAATTTAGAAGGTCATTCAGAATCTTATAACTGACCAGAATCGTTTGATTAATTCCCAGGAGGATTACCTCTTCTCCTGTTCGAGATTCTCCATCCCTCCAACCCCTTTGGCCGATGTAAGGGGAAAACTCTTAAGGTTCCTTAAGATGTTCTTTGGAGTCCTACAGAGCAGTTATATCAAGAGCAGTGGAATATATTTAAATACACATAGAAGTAATATACAACTAGTGCTATTCGTGATTTATTCGCCAGACTGTGTTTTTTATAAGCAACTAGGTTTTAGCAGTGGGAATACCGAATTGGATCTCTGCCTAAGATGGAAAACAGTAGAGTAAAGAAAATGTGAAGCACTTTTTCTTTTTTCTTTGTTTTTTGTCTTTTTTATTTTTGTTTGTTTTTTAATAATGTCTTTTGGCTCAGTTTATCTGGTTGCAATACTTTAGAGGCTATTTCCCTTCCAGACCGACTCACAAAACATGATACCGGTACATGTCTCATTAGCATAACATTATTAGTAGTATTTTTCAGGCGCTAGGAATTCTATAATTTTTGAAATTAAGGTGCAAATACGCCTAGAGCAGAGAGAAAAACTGGAAATTCAACAGTTCCAGGGGAATTTCAAGTGGTCGAACAGACCCCACGGGTGTATGTGGGAAAAACTTTGGACAGACGGCGCTCAGGGCCAAACAGGTTTGCTTTTCCTAGCATATTTCTCTGGCACGAGGAAGAGTCAGCCTGTCACAGGATATTATCCTTCCCCCGGGGCAGGTACTGCGATCTGGCGTCTCGGGCCACAGTAGGTGCGCTGGCATGAGGGGATAAAACCGAGGAAGCAGGTGCGATCCAGCACACGTTGAAACTGACAAAACTACAACTGCCCTCGGTGGCAGCGGGTTCCGAGCCGCTGCCCTGTTCTCACACCCGAGCGGGGGTTCTTCGCCCGTGAGCTGCGGGCAGAGACCGCAGTGCCTTCGCAGCAGGCAATTTATCTGTAAGAAGTTTCTTGCCCTTTCTTCCCCCTGTCTTGCCGCCGAGAAAACTTTTGGATACTTTTGTCAGCTCGGGGAGAGGGAGAGAAAACTTATGCTACAAGCACAGGTTTCTTAACCAATGTGAAAGGCGAGTATTTTAAATAGCAGCACCAGCAGAAGCAAACGGATGGATTGGCTTTAATGAACATCAGTGTACAGCAGGGCAGACAGGGTACGGCAGCAATCACTCACAAACCAGCCGGGAATCATCAGCCCAGCACGTCGCTCTCTGACTTCTGATCTCTGACTTCTGATCACTATGCACAGGCTTCTCGCCTGTTGGAAGGTTGTTTTCAGTAAAGTGCTTTTCCCGAATAACTTTTTAACCATTTTCCTGTTGTCTTCCCCCACCTCTTTCACTCCTCGCCCTCCCTCCTTCCCCCGCAAGTTTTTGTGTTCGCATTCACGTGGAAGAAACGCCAAGCAACACATACAAAATCGTGGTGTCTCTGTGAGCGGTGAAAGGTGATGTGAAAAGCACAATCTACGAATTGCCGGGCTGGTGTTATTTTAATGAGAAACTAGGGAATTCGGACACTCACACACAGTTTGAGAGGCCAGGTCACGCTTCACGCTTCACGCTTTTAAGGTACTACAGGATGGATTATTAAAGTATGAAGGGGAAGCGCAAGCGATCGTTAAATAAAGGAACCCTTCGCCGTCAGTGCCGTTGTCACTTAAATTCCCAGTACTTAATCGAGATATTTAACGATTACTCTTTAAGCAGCAGGCATTACACATCGTGGAGCCCCGGAGCTCGCCACTTTGCTCACCTCTTTCGTAGCAAGATCTACAGAACTGTGGAGCAGAGGTTTCCTGTCTCTCGTGGAAGAGGGAGAAGCAGACTTCAGCAGAAGTTTTATCCTTCTCCTCTCCCTATTCGCCGGCCGACGGGAGCACCTCTCCTCTCAAGCTCGGGTTTCGCGGGGCCTCCGGGGTGACTGCCCCGGGACAGGGGCTCGGCGGGGAGCCCAGGCTGCATGGCCGTTCCGTGCCTCAGGCTGACGGGGTGGCGGCGAGAACTTCGCTCTAGGCCCTTTCCTCCGAGCCAGCCAGCCCCTTTGGCCCCGGGTGTGGTTTTTCACATCGCCTCTCCGCCACTAATGACATTTAACGACGATAAAAGATCTTACCTGCGACCTGGCTCTCAAATAATCTGATAGTACACGATATAAACATAGACACCAGCAGGGATATAGTCATGAGATCGATCGGGTTTCCGCACGCATGCCCTGGATCCCCTCGTCCTCTCCCCCGGGAGCCTGGGAGCCTCTCTCCCCCCGAGCCCCTGCTCTTTAGGAGTGCACTAGGACGGAGTGGAGGGAGCTCTTGCCCTCGGGGTTGTTGCTCGCGGTCTGTTCCAGCAGGGATGCAGCAGCCGGGGAAGCGGCGGGGCAGATCTGAGAGGCGGCGACCGTCAGAGCAGGAATGGCCGAGGCAGCGGGCAACGCTGGCGCTGGCTTGATGGGCACCGGGACGGCGGGCATGGTCTGTGCCGGCGGGTGGCAGAGTGCCTTCACGGGCATGCCGAAGGGTCCGTAGTCCGGGGACACGGGCACACCGGCCACGGAGTCCATCACCCCCACGTGCGGCCACACGGAGCTCACCACGCCGCTGAGCTGGCTGGGCACCGGGTAGCCCAGGTGGTGCATCACCGAAGCCAGCGGCAGTCCACCGGCCTGCAGCACACCCTTGTAATCTCTGCCGATAATGTTTTCGATGGCGAAGGGATGCTTGAAGCCCGAGGGCTGGCTGCTCCCATAGGGCGAGAACTGCGGCAGCCTTCCCACAGCGGCGGCGGCCGCGGCCGCAGCCACGGCCGCGTCGGAGCCCGCCAGCCCCGGCACCTTGCCTGGGGGAGGTGGCGGCGGCGGGTGCGGATGGAAGTAGTGCACCATGTGCGGGGTGGGCGCCGGGGGCTTGCCGGGACCGCCGCCGCTCGCTCCGCCGCCGCCGCCGGGCAGGTGATGCTCAGGGCGCAGCACCTTGAAGCGCTTGCGGCGGCGGAGGAAGCTGCCGTTCTCAAACATGTCCCCGCAGTCGGGGTGCAACGCCCAGAAGCTGCCTTTGCCCGGCTGGTCGGGTCGCCGCGGGATCTTGATGAAGCAGTCATTGAAGGAGAGGTTGTGGCGGAGGGAGTTCTGCCAACGCTGGGTGTGCTCCCGGTAGTAAGGGAACCGCTCCATAATGAACTTGTAGATGTCGCTCAGGGGCAGCATCTTCTCGGCCGAATGTTGGATGGCCATGGCCGTCAGGGAGATGTAAGAATAGGGCGGCTTCTGGTCGCTGTATGAACTCTTCCCCGGTCTGGGCATCGCCGCCCCCGCCACAGCACTCCCGCGGCCGCTCGATCCCGCCGCTCCGGGCTAGGTACCCCTCAATGCCGCGCACGGCGGGCTTGGGATCCAGGGACTTCACTGCCCTGCCCCACCGCCACCTCTACATCCTGGGCGCCACCTGTCCGGGCCACACGCGACAGCGGCTGCCCCCGCTGGGGCCGGCCAGCGAGCTCCTTGCACGGCTTCCTCCAGCAACCTCTCCCCGCGGGACGTGCTTGCCTCGCCGCCCCTCAGCTTGCGGGAGAGACAGCTGCCGCCCAGGCCGCAGGGGCTCGGGGGCTACGTGCCAGAGGGAGGTCCTGGCCTTCGCTGGCGTCCCGCTTTTTTACTGGAGGCGGCCGAGTCTCCTGGGCTTTACCCCCTGCCGCCTGGCACACTCGGCTGGAGTTGATGCTCCTCAGGCACCAAGGGCTCGAGAGCATGAAATTACCTCGGACGTTTGCAGAGACAGGAAGGAAGGAAAGAAAATCATCCTTCTCACCGCTCAGTTCGGTGTCTCCTTAAAAGTTTGCGGCAGAGGCGAGCGCCGGGAGTCGGCGGGGAAACGAGGCGAGCGGGGCGGCGACCGCCGTGGCTGTTGGCGGGGCTTGTGCGCTCCGGCGCAGTTTTGTAATGGTGCCCGAGCCGCGAGACCCCCGCAGTTCCTGCTCTCTTGCTATCACATGACAGCCGCTTGGGGACTTGGCGTCTCAAGGAAAAGGAGCGAGAAGCGGCTCCCGACTCCCCTCTCAATCACATCTCCTCATCGGGGTGAGGTGGAGCCAGGGGGCTGAGGAAACTCCAGATGAGACCGAGATCCGCTTTCCATACGGCAGGGAACAGCGGCCCGAGCAGGAAAGCTTCGTCCTCCCACCTCTCCCACTCCAGCTTCTGTCCACCTCTTTCATAGCCCCCCCTATCCATTCTCCTCCCTCCCTCGTTCCCGCACAGCCGGCTTATAGCAGTAGGCGCGAAGGCCCTTCGAGGGGTCCGCATCACAAGGAGATGGAAAACGGGAAGAGGTCTTTCCTCGTCCCCATGGCGAATCGAGTGAAATACCCTGGAGAAACGGCCCTCGAGCTAGCCTCGCCAGGCAGCAAGCGGGAAATATGGGCCTTTCGAAATATATTTTTATCATTCCTGTCATTATGTTTAAGAAGCGACGCAAAGACTAGCATAAAAACAGCAGCGAGGCAAAAAATCCTACGCTCTCCTCTCCAAATCGTTACTGTCAATTCTTGCTACACGCCACGATGCGGCTCATAGAAAACACGCAAAGAACCAGCCAAATCATCATCTGTACGCTTAGAGACGGGCTACTTAGCGCCAGTGTTGGTTTAGACTGGCTCATTAGTAGGAATCAATGAACAGTGCAACAATTCATATCTATCCTCCAAACGTACTGCGTTATAGCGACTAGACTGTAGATGTGAGCGAGAAAAAGGGAAGATTGCTTGCTTAGCTGCCGCTAGAGTTGGAAGAAACACTGCTCAACATCAGCACATACCAGAGCTCAATTAGCAAGATGCTGTTAGAGGTGTCAGCGATAAAATTTTTAGTCCGACATCTATTGCCCAAATAAACAAATATGTTGAAAGAGCCTTACTATATGAAAAACTATATATGGAAGAGCTTTTTTGAGTCCATCCTTCCAGGCTGTTGTGCTGGTTCAGACCCCGCGGGGGTCTGTATGCGGTTAGGGCGGCTGCAGCAGCACTGGGGCAGAATCCGGCCGGCGATGCCCCCCGCTCCCAGCTTCTGCCGTCGGGGGAGTTGGTTTGAACATCAAACAGGTTTGGCTGTCTCCGTGGCAGGCGTTGCAGGTAGAAGTGGTGAAGAAGATGGGGTGGGGGAAGAAAAAAAGCTTTTAAATGTGTGATTATCATCTCTGCCAGGGAGCGAAGGAAAAGACTAATTTTAAACCCACTCTCAAGTAATGTGTATTTCACAGTTTTTATACCTGATCAAGGTCAGTCAAGTGATAAGCACAATCAAAGGTGAAGAAGCAGAATAAGTAGCCCCAATTGTCAAGGCAAGCTTCCTCAGAAAGCGCATGGCTTTAAAAAAAAGTTTCAGATTATTGTCTAAAGCGTTCACTTTCCTCTGAGAGACTAGGAGGCACGGTGGCAGCAACATTAACATCGTGCATCTTGGGTGGCTAATTCCCATATTGCCCGCATGGTGAGACATTTTGACATCTTTCCTGATGTGTCTATACATTTTCTCCGCAAACATTTTATTCGTGTTTTACTACTTAATCCTGTCCTAACAGTTTAAAAACCCTGCTTCTACCCTAATAACCTGGATCTTAAAGTCATTGTCACTCTTTGCCTCACCTTACTAGTTAGCAAGGCGGCGTTTTCCCCTCGTACGGCATGTGTAAGAATTTAGCCTGGCCCTTTCTCACATTTACCCTCTTCATCTCCGCTGCAGTCGGATTTCATTTTTCACGGGAGAACAGATCCATCCCTGCAGACCGGTGAGACCCGAAACGCGCTGTTTGCGTTTATTCTTCTCCCATCCCTTCCTAAACGTGAGTGCTTTCGGGGACAGTGGTAATTCGCTGTTTCCCCGGGAAGGCGTGGGGGAGGTTGGGAAGGGAGGGAGAGAGTCGGCCGGTAGGTCGATGGGTACCATCATCCGGCGGGCACCGCTGCAGGAAACCTGGGTCTGCGGTGCTGCCACCTCTGTCCACTGCGCTCCCGCAGGCCTCCAGGGTAGGACTCCTGGTAAACGATGGGGTGTTGGAGCAAGCCCGCTTTTAACAGGAGCCCTTCCCAAGCTACAGGAAAAGTGCTTGCATGCATGGGCTAGTGGCTTAGCCAGTTGGTAC
>WEKY01038655.1:30273-42578 GCA_013390045.1 Picathartes gymnocephalus
GGGCTCTCCTGGCTGCTCCCCGCGGCTCTCCGAGGTCAGAGCGCGGAGGGACCAAGATCGGGCAAGAGGACAGGGTGGTCGGCAGTGGCTGAGCGGAGGCGGGGCTGGTGGCGCGGCGGGAGTGGGTCAGGGGAAGCGAGGAGCCATGAGGAAGAAAGCGGCGAGACTTCGATTAGCTACGCTTGGGGTGTTTACTGCCTTCGTCCGTCTGCACCGAGAAATGGCAACAAGGGCATGTGGCCGCCACTGCCCCGCTACCTCGCGTGTCTTTAGGACCTGGTGGCAGAGACTTGCACTGGCTGCCCTGTGGGAGGGGTCGGGGCGTGCGCTGCCTCCCAGCTCGCACATCATGGGCAAGCAGCGCGTGACCCTGTCTTAAGAAAAAGTTCCAGAGAGGTGTAATGGTACGACTTTACCTAACGCTTCCTTTAGTCTTTCTTTTCTTCTGTTTCTTCAAGGATACTCAAAAAAGTTTTGTAAAAACTATGTTGTTTTAGGTCAAAAACTTTAAAAACCTTGTCCTAGCTCTAGCTTATGCAGCCTCATGTAGACTGTCTTGAGGTATCTCGTGTTGATTTTGCTAGAACTGTGCGAACTCATACTTTTAGACTGGGATAGCGTAGTAAAATCCCATACTCAAAAAACCCCTCACGAGTTTCCCAGTTATGAGTGCTGATTCAAAAACTATTAAAACCTGCAAGTGAACGCAAGACGTGCCTGTGGTTACTCCCCGAAAGGAAACTTTCTGTTAGGCTGTGTCTTCCCGTGTACGTGCAAACTGCAGGTTTACATGCAGGTAAACTGCTGCAAAGTTTTGGAATGTTGCGTGCTGTAAAGTCAAAACTTGCTCCCGGGCTCTGTCTTCAATCATTTAGTTTCATGAAATATCTCCTAGACAAGAGAAACATACATCACATGGTTAGTCAGAAATTATTCTAGAAGTTCATTAAATCTCATCTGGGGAATTTAAATGAACTCAAGTAAGTAAATTAAGTGCTGAGTTAATTAAGTTGTTAATTAGTTAATTAACTGTTACGGTTTTAACTGATGCCATTATCAAAGTGACATAAATTTCACTTTAATTTCCTATATGTAGAATGTCTTTATGAAACTGTAAAAGCTTGGGGGCTTAATTCTTTCAACAGAGTTTTGCACCAAGTACTAACATATTCATAATAGACATTTTATTATTTAGTGGCAAGGGCAGTTTTAAAAATAATTTAACTAATAACTTTTTAAAATAAATTACTTTTCCCGTTGTGTTACTTTATCCTGGAATAAAACTTCAGATGTATGAAAATAAAGCAAGAAGATGAAAATATTGTAAAATTTTGTGAATGGAAAAATTTCCCTCTTTCGGGATAGGATCTTGGCTGATGGTGCATGTTGGTGTTGTGGGGTCGTTTTTTGTGTGAAGAACTACATTGCATGGCATTGTTGCTGTAGAAGACTGAAAAATCCTGCGTGCATATTTTTGGCTCTGTTTAATAATATACTAAATGATATTTACTCAGGAATATGTACCTAAGCCTGTCTTGTTCACATGCCTTTGATTTTTTCACAAATAATTTATGAGAATGAGAGGATCAGAAAGGAAAGGCAACTTGGCCTGCCTTAAGTCACTCTTTTAGGTCACTCAGTTGTTGCCAGGTTATTAAAGTTTTGTGTCCCGTTTTTACTAATAAAGGCAAAATGATGGCTAAGAAATACAGGACTAAAGATGTCTATCTTCTTACTTTAGAAAACACATACTGAAATAAGTAGTCCACAAGTGGCAGTGTCATAGCTGAGTCTGTGGAGATGCCACGGAGAAAGCTTATTTTGGCTAAAAAACACAGCACAGATAGTATTTTAATGCAAAGTACATGGATGCGACCTCTGGGTAGGAAGCCTCACTTGATTTTTTTTTTTGCATACCTCCATAGAGCTCCCTACAGGTAGTTTAAAGACTAGTTCTGACAGTGATGGAAACATTGAGAAAGTTTTGGTGTGATTAATATGTGAAGAATATTTTGAAGAATCCTTGATGCTGCCAGTGTATTTTATCAAAATTTATTTTATATCTAGTTATTCTGTACACTGAGGTGGTGTTTTTTGGCCAAAATATTGATAGGAACACATGCATCTCCATAACTTAACTTTACATCAGTTCATCAGCTTGTCTGTATTGCACCGTATGGTACTCAGCTCAATCAAAAACAATAGTTACATGAACTCTTGCCTTGTATTCCCATGTGCTTTATATCCAAACCCAAGAAATCATTCAAATTATAGCTGAAAGACATACTAGGTTTATTGCCAAAGCAATGCAGAGCGTTCCCTATAGGGCATTTTCATGTGTGTTCTGCATTCTAACTCAAATTTCTTGAGCAACAGTTCTCCTTGTTAAGAAAGCTGTTTATGTTTTGTACTAATTTCATGGTCAAGAAGCTTTTCCCACTTTGTCTGCAATTATCCAACTATTTTTAATTATACTCTCTGTGTAACACTAAGTAATTATTTGAATTTTGGGGTTTATGGCCTTCAGATACTTGAAGATGTTTGTTATGTCCCATTCTCTAAGCCAGGATAGCAAAATATACAAGCATACAGTATCTTCACTTCAATAGTGCTGCTGATTAATTTTACTGCCAGTCTTGTCCTAATTTTTTTGTAATTGTAGTCCTGCTAGTAAAGAATTCAATAAACAACCTTTCATATCTGAATGATTTCAGAAAAATAATTTCTTTCTTTCTATGTTAGGGATCTTCCGCTTTTATGATTCATATTAGTTTCAATTTCATTACTCTAAATCACTCTTAATGCTTTTTGATGTTTGGTTGAAGACAGCTTTAAGAGAAATCATCTTATCATTACTGCTGATACAGTTTTTGTGGAAATGCAGCAATTCATTTGTATGGGAGGATGTGCTTAAAAAGAAACTTTAAATTAAAAACAACATAATAAAATCTTCTGAAATAAAAATATTTTTTCCAATTCAAGAGAAAATGCTTTCAATGATACACTACTTTGTATGAACACAGAAGAATCTTGCTTCTTAAAAATGCCTGGTTCTTTTGAGTTACACTCCTTTCTGGAACAGCTGATGTTCTTGATACATCCAGCAGAGGAAACAGAGGTTGGATAACAATCATTTTTCCTTTTGGCTTAGTCTTGGCAGCAATGAAAAATAGTACTGCTGTCATTGCAATCTTGTTTCACATTTCAGTGTTACATCAGCATACTGGTAAATCCTTGATTCTTCATACGGAAAAATGCTCCTTCCATCTATAAATAAATATATAAGGTATGTATGTATACACATGCGTGCATGCAATGGGTGGTATTTGTGGGGAAATGGACATGGAGCTTGTATATATTCTTAGAAAGCAAAAAGTATTTGATACTGTATTCTATTTGGGAGATGCTGTATTTTATCTGGGACAGTACGTTCATTAGATTTTTGTTTATTACTGTTGAAAATTGAACATTCAGTTTATCCTCACATAAAGGTAAAAATTCTTAGATTGCTAAAATTTTGAGTGTGTTTTTTGATCTGAAAATTTGCAAATTTTGGCACATACATTATTATTACTATGAAAACTATCTCAAACACCTATCCATTCAAGTTATGCATGTGTGGGTGTAATGGAAAAAGGTGAAGAACAATAAAAATCTTTTGTACACACTTGCTGTAGTCATTCTTACTGTGGTTGTTACTGATATGCAGGCTTGGGGAAGTGTGTCCTTGAAACTATCAGGTCAGTTCATGGCTAGAACATAAGAATAATTGCAGAAAATATGTATGAGCATCCATGAATAGCTATGATGGTACCTACATCTGCCATTGCTTGTTGAAAATTAACTATAATGCTGAATTAGTCTGGAATCGAGAGTTGGTGCTTTTATATGCACACTTACAACAACTTCAGTCATTACATTGATGAAGGTTTGTGTAGTTACCAGTTCCTTCCTTCTCAAAATAAAGTCATTTTCTAGTAGGGAGGTTGGGGAATTCCTGAGATATCTCTAAATAAGTTGTTCTTTCTTTATGTGTGTTTGGCATAAACTGTGGATTTTTCTGTTTTTTAAATGAAATTGAATGAAGTTCTGTGTATGAGATTATACATACCTGTCATTCTTTCTTTAAGTAAAAAAAGGTTCTGTTTTATTTTTTAATAGCTGAAACATATAATTTATTATCCTAGAAATTGTGGCCTGTTTGTTTAAGACCTGAAAGTGTTTGGCAAATACTGGCTCATGTCATATCTGATGTGAAATTATTTTTTTCATGTTTTTTCTTACAGTATACATTGTAAATTTCACTCAGTTGATGTAGAACTACCTGACTTAATAGCCTGGTCTTAAATCTCTGTGTTTCTCCATATGAGAAAATAGTGTCTTCCCTCCAGATCATACCTTTTTCCAGATACTGAAACCGTGACATTGGGAAAGAAAGAAGGTTCAAATTCATATCTGGCAGACATAAAAAAGATTTCAAGGTCATGAATTTGTTTGTTTTTCCACATCTAGGGCCAGATGAGACAAAGCTATAGTTTCAGATGTGTCTGCTGGGGGTACAATCCCTTGGTTTTTTAGCATTAACTTTTTGAATTCCCACACTGTCTGAGAGCTCATGCTACCAGAATGGGCAATGTTAAGTACTGTCAAGAACAAAACAGAAAGGATCATGAATTCCAGAAATTCATAATTAATGTGCTTTTAAACAGCCATGAACTAAACTGCCTTTGAGTTTGTATTTTTAGTGTCATACAATCAGAAGAACTCTTACTAGAGAAACAAAAATGAGCCTACTGTGCACATCCCTGGACTTTCTTTTTACTTACTTGGATAGCCAAATAAATGAGTGGAAAAATGTCAGGAGAAAAAATGAATATATGCTGCTGGAGGTCTTTGTTGGTGACTGTTTAAAGCCCACTTCAGAAAATTTTCTATTGCTTTAAGAAAATACAGAGTTTCCTTAGGAACAAATTTGATATAAAACAGAATCAGACCTGAGGTAAGTTTCTAGAATAGCATTCATCAGCCTCTCCTCTGCTGTTGTAAAACAAACCACACATGCATGTCTCTGCTGTTTCTTGATGATGCTTTAGAGCACTTCTGTGTGGTAGCATGCTGCAGAGTTGCGTGCTGTGAATGTTTTAGAGCTGTAAGTCTTTCAGCTGGTTGGTTTGCAAAGGTAAACCACTGTGGACAAACATACATGTGTCTTTGAAGGAGACTGTATACATTCATAAGATGGGGTGTATGAGTTTGAGGACAGGCAACAAATATATAAATTTTAAGGAAAAGGCATGCCAAAACAATTACTGAAAGTAAAGATATTGGCTATTTTAAAATTTATTCACTTGAATATTATGGAGACAATATTCCATGATTTCATATATTTGTTTAGGGTAAGATGTTTGGGCTATGCTCTGCAGGTGTATAATGAAAAATGAACAGTAGAGCAGATAGAAATGCTTTTAAAGAACATTTGGTTTTATATAAGCATATCACAGCTCTTAATATTTCAGAGATATAGTTGTTTATTATTGTTGTTAATGACAGCAGCAACAACAACAGTAATAACAACAACAACAACAACAACAACAACAACAACAACGACAATAATAAGTTTTTGTTATATGTATTTTTCAGTTTCAGTCCATATGCAACATAATTTTTAGTTCCTTGGCTATGGAGCAGCTCTCTAACCAAGCAGTAGAGGGCATTCTCTCTTTAGGAGATAGCACTAATTCCTTCAAGAGACTTATATTTTATTCAGGAAGTTGGTGTCCTTGAGTCCTTTCTGTCTTTAAATACAGGCCATTCACGTGTACATACTGGACACAGGATAAAAGGGTAAATTCTTACTCAAATGTGCAATATATTGCTTAGAGTTGAATTACTAAAATTGTATATGTTTTTCATTATTTCATAGAGTATTTCTGGAGAAATGAAGTTTATATACCTTTCATTTGAATTCACACTGCAGCATTTTTAATAAATTCAGTTCTCTCTAAACCTGAGCTAATTCATCTGGTATGATCAATCAATTGTCCTAATAAAAGTATTTTCAATAAAACTTACAGCAAACTACTTGTAATGCACCTAGGTATATACACCAACCTAGGTAAATATTTTGAGACCATATTCAAACGGTGTTGTTGGGGACCTTATTAAAATTCTAACTAGCATATTTTTTTTAATGGGTTCTGACATATTCAAGCCAGACTTGTTTGAAATTAAGTTTAATGTGGTGTCTTCCTCTCCTGCTTTGAAAATGCTGCCTCTTCTGGGGAAAATGAGCATTGAGGGCTAGACCCCTCCCATTCAACATTTGGAACTTCTCCACTCAGTTGTCTGGAGCCTGTCCAGTTAGAACCCTACAGCACACAGGAGTATGAGTGCTGTGCCTGCTGAGCAAGTGTGCGAGAGGTGACCAAGGATGACCCTTCTGGTGCTATTGAATGGTGCTTCCACCTTATCCAAATGGTGACCACACACGGGGTACTTTGAGAGTATATTTTCAAGTATTCCTTTGTTGTGAGATTGAGGTTATTTTCTTCTTCTGAAAATGAAGTGAAACCAAGGTGACTAAATGACTTCTAAATGTGAATACTAGGCAAAGACAGATCCATTATATTCCAGATTTCATTTCAGATGGTGGCTGGCTGCCATAGTCAGCCTAGCATCTTCTGTGTCACTGGGCTGTGCAGAGCCACAGATGAGGTACAAAGGAGCATATGCAACAAAATGTTTCTATCTATATGCACTTTAATAACATGAGAGAAACAAAAATATCTGATGCCAGCTATTAAAATTAAATATTAAGTTTGAGGCTGTCTATTGCAGTTAGATTCATGATGTTGCAGCTGAATATGTTAAAATAAAACTCCTTCCCAAGGCATTTGCCTAGTGATTCACATCTGCTATTTTATAATTTTCCTCTAACATCACCTGGTCATTTACATTGTATGACCTCATTGCATGTTAAAAAGAAACACCATGGGAGAAACAATAATTGACAAATATAAGAAGAAGCCCGAAGAGACAAACAACAGAATGTGATCATGTATATCACTACTTTGCTTATGACATATGATTTCATTTGAAGTCTGGGGAGTTATTGTTTTAATTTTGCGCAAATTTTGCTTCAAAATCAAACCAACTGCTTTGTTTCTGTTCAGCACTCCTGCCAGACCCTTCTTAGAACAAAATCTTTGGTCTCTATTTCAGGATTTTTCTCCAATTTTATAAAAGAAATTTTACAGATGATTTTTTTTTGCTTTAAAAAAACCAAACCCAACTAAAACAAATACCACACACTAGTGTTATTAGTGAAAAATAGGAATCACTTATAAATCAGAAAAAAAGCTTTTTTCACTGGAAAGGGGAGAGTCCAGAATGTAGTGCCTTTTCAGCTGCCTAATAGTTCTTCCAGTACTACAAACCTCCAAATAGTTACTTAAGATAACATCTGCAAACAAAATACCTTTCCAAGTCACTGGACTGGTTTGCATTATATTTCTTGGCTATTTTGATTTTAAATAAATAGCTTTTGCTTGCATAGCTGCATCAGATTCAGGAATCTAACTCTGCAAAGCAATCCTTATTTCTAAGGATGACTGTGAGCAGGAAAAAAGCAAATTTGGGCACACCTAGATGCTACTTAAGCGTAAAAGAATAAAATAATCTTGAAAAGTAAGTATCACAGTTTTCTTCAGCTGTGGAATTCTGAAGATTGTTCTGAGGACGGAATTTTTATTGTTTAGTTGGAATATCTTCCCAATTATTTTCTTTCATAGTAATGGGTTTGCAAAGAGAACGTAAGAGAAGGGACATTTAAGATCAAAAGATCTTAAATTATCACTTAAGAAAAAAGAGTAATGACAACAAAAGTCATTCCCAGCCCAACTGGCATTTTTGGACAAGTTCACAGATTTGAAATGAAAAAGGACTTTCTGTGGAGAAATACCCAGAATAAGCCCAAAATCAAACCTTTTTTTATCCTTTTCTCTTTCTTCTTTTTTTATGAAAGAAGAGGAATTATGCTTTCATATGGTGCAATGAAACACCCCAATAAGGACTTCTGGTGCTAAGAAAGGTGATGGGAGTCCAAAGCAAGACTGGTGAGCCAGGAGAAAGCAGGACCTCTTTGAAAAGTGAAAAGCTGTCAGTTGGCTCATCTGACTCATCCGCTGGAAGAATAAAGAATCACAGAATGAATTAGATTGGAAAAGACATTTGAGATCATCAAGCCCAACCTATGAAAAACACCTTTTTAACTAGACCATTGCAGTGAGTGCCACATCCAGACCTTCCTTAAACACCTCCAGGGACAGTGACTCCACCAACTCCCTGGGCAGACCATTCCAGTGCCCAGTCACTCTTTCTGTGAAGGACAGAATATGGGTTGGTAAGCTTCATCCTATGACTTTAACCCCAAGTAAGTGGAAAAAGGCTAAGGAGCATGGAAAGTTCTTTAGACCAGTTGCTGGACTGAGTGAGACACAGGTAAATTAGAAAAAAGAATTTAACATTTATGGGTCTTGGTCTGTTCTAATATCTCGTTGCTCCATCTTGGCAGTATTTATGTGAATGAAACAGTTTTGTGGCACTTTTCTCAGTGCTTCTATAGGTCCCTAAGAAGTTGAGCATTACTATAACATGGTTTTTTTGTACTTGCATTTTTTGATTTGTGTGCTGACAGAAGAACATAAGTCTTAAATTGGCCCATGAACATCAGAGGGCTGCAGCTGATTTGCTTAAAAACAGAGAAGTAGCCTGAGAAGAATATTCAATGCAACTGTCCCAGGTTCTTCATGTTCTGCTTTAAACACTGGTCTGTCTCAGTTTGAATTGTGACATACTGCTTTTTTCCTTTAAAGCAGGAAGATTGAAATCTTGACTTTGCATTTAGCTGCCTCACCATTGAATTTAGTGTTTTGTAGACTCAAAGCTTTGTGTGGAAAGTATTCAACAGATTAACTAGGAAATGGAAAGTTCCCTGATATAATAGTTTCAAGTCTAATGTTAATGGTGTATATCATAGAATCATGGAATGGCTTGGGTTGGAAGGGACCTTAAAGATCATCTCCTTCCAACCCAACTGCCATGAGCAGGGACAACTTTCTCTAGACCAGAGCTCCATCCAACCTGGCCTTGAACACTTCCAAGGATGGGGCATCCACAACTTTTCTGGGCAACCTGTGCCAGTGCCTCACCACCCTCACGGCAAGTAAGTTTTTCTTAATATATAATCCAATCTTCTGTGTTTCATTTTGAAGCCATTTCCCGTTGTCCAATCACTGCATGCTCTTGTAAAGAGTCCCTCTCCAGATTTCCTGTAGACTCCTTTCAGGCAATAAAGGCTCCCTTCAGGTAGTTGATTGGTAATCTTATATGTCAGCAGCAGTCCTCAGAAGAAATGAAAAGTGAAAAAACAGATTGATTTACAGTAAAGTAGTGTATCAAGGCTGGCTATCTTGGGAATCAAAATATAGTGTGATCTTAAACTTTTAAAATATATTTACTGATGCTGGAGTAATAATGTTATCTATCCTGAATGCTACCTCAAAACAAGCTCTCTAATTGTCTGGAAAAGGACAGCATTCTCTATGATACTTGTTTCTTTTTTTCAGGAAAAAAAATGACAATAGAGAACATTAAACACTGTGTTTAAATATTAAACATCTTAGTGTACCATAAATTTTTAATATGCCAATTAACAAAGAAATATCTTTGTTTTTCTGCAAATGTAAGAGAAATGCAAAGAGTTCAGCTGACAGAATACCAGTTGCAGTGAAAGGAAAGGACAGCATTATAAAGCAAAACTGCAGCTCCCAGAAGGGACATTATTACACACAAATAATGCTTTGAAGAAACAGGAAGCTTGGGAGTTTTAAAAAC
Source organism: Picathartes gymnocephalus (assembly GCA_013390045.1). Lineage (NCBI taxonomy): Eukaryota > Metazoa > Chordata > Aves > Passeriformes > Picathartidae > Picathartes > Picathartes gymnocephalus. The sequence continues at coordinate 40,168 of WEKY01038655.1, forward strand.
ATCTTAATTTTGGGAAAGGCTTGAAGGATATAAACAGATTTTTAAAAGTTCGTTGGAAGAAATTAGTGCTCTACCTTGTAAGTGATACAACTTACCTCTAACATTAAGGAAATGAATGTAACAAAAAACCAGAACAACAAACTGTGCACCTGTAGCTATTCACAAATGCAAGTGTATTTTCATAGGTAAATACTTCATCAAGATATTATCGCAGATTCCTGCTGCTGATACCAGCAGGCCCATTTATATGATAGTTTTCCATCGTAAGACTGTTTTCAGGATACAGACCCTTCTCCACTTGGCAAAGTACTATGAGGTTCTCTTCTAGAAAGCTATGAATGTTAAATGGCAGCATGTAGGAAAGTAGGTATTTCTTAAATTTGGCACAATTGACTTGGAAGTGTCCTGCCTCTAGCTATCTTTGAAGCTGAGTACTTGTGGAAGTGTTAGATGTTTAATAAGTTGAACGTGAAGTTTATGACTAAACTCGATGCAGTAATTTCTAGGCAAAGGACACCTGTTTGGTCTGCATGACAATGTGTGCACGTGGCATCATTCCAGGAATTTGTGTTTTCAGAGTTGGAGTACTGTAACGGTTGGAGGTTAACACAAAGGTCTTGATGTGTAAGAACAGTTATCTTTCCCACATAAACCCATAGCTCATAGAATACATTGAGAAAAGAAGGAATTCCTGGTATTAATTTGTTTATATAGATATATATTTTACTGCTGAGTTGGAAAACATCTGTGTCATTACTGAATTCCAGTTAGAAAAGCAACTGTTACATTCACTATTTTTTTAGCTTACTAGGAGCATAAGACTACATACTTCCTAGTGAAAACCTGGTTGCTGTGTTTTATAACCATTTTTAATTCCAGCACCTTTTGGGCTTCTAAAAGTCTACCGGACTAGGCTTCATCTAGTCTTAGCTTTGAACTTTTCTCCCTTTGTCTCGAGTACACACACCTACTATCCTCCTTTCCCAGCATAGTTTCAAAACATCCCTCCACCTTTTGGGCTGTTAACATTTTTAAGGCAATGGGACATTAATAACAAGAATCAGGTTAGTAGAACGATGCTAGAGTGTCTCCTCTCATGAACGTCCCACACGAAATAGCCCTGAGAACAAACAGATCTTTTTTTCCTATTAGAGCACAGCTTTTTTGGCACTGAGCACCTCACTAAACTACACTGATATTTTACAAGACCTTCAATAATTCCTATTGTACCTGCTATATATCTGCCTATGTATCTGCTTATAAAAACCATAGACTTAAGAGCAGAGCTTTCTGCTCTTCTTTTCTGCTCAAAGCAATCAGTGTCTGCACCTCTCCAAATTGATATTCATTATGTATGAACAGCACTTGTATATATGCTGAAAATATACAGTACTTACGATGGGATCTCCACAGGTTCAGAGGAGATTTTTCATGTTCTCATGTTGTAATTTGGTTAGCTTTAGACACAGAGGAATTGACAGCCTAGGCTCTAGTTGCAAAAATTTTGAAAAGTTTGCAAGACCTAAGCAGGTTGTATTCTTCCCTTTTCCTTTTGTGTGTGCCTATGAGATAAGCAGAAAGAACTTCTAATTTGTTACCTCCTCTCAGGTTCTGCTACTGAAACACAGATAGAATTAAGTACATAAGAAGAAACATGGTTTGATTGTAGAAGCATCAATGTGGTTTAAATAGTTTGGGCTGGTAATTTTTTTTTATGTTGATGCTTATGGCTGTGCAGTGGGTTGACCATGGCTGGACACCAGATGTTGATCAGAGCTGCTCTCTCCCTCCCCTCCTCATCTGGGCACAGGGAGAGAAAATAAAATAAAAAGGATTGTGGGTCAAGATAAGGACAGGAAGCGATCATTCACCAAAACTGACTCTATTAAGAGAAATTAATTTAATTTACTGCCAATCAAATCAGAGTACAGTAGTGAGAAACAAAACCCAAATGTTAAAATAACTTCCCCTCATCCCTCCCTTCTCCTCAGGATCAACTTCACTTCCAAATTTTCTACCTGCTGTTCCGTGCAGCAGCTCAATGTGGACAGGGAATGGGGGTTATGGCCAGTTCACCACACACTGTTTTTGCTGCTCCTTAAGCCTCATGCTCTTCCCCTGCTCCAGTGTGGGTCCTTTCCACAGGATGCAGTCCTTTAGGAACAGACTGCTCCAGCATGGATCCATAATGTGACTCAGCAGTCACAGCCTCCTTCAGGCATTTACCCGCTCTGCTGTGGGGTCTTCCATGGGCTGCAGGTGGATCTCTGCTTTCCCATGGTCCTCCATGGGCTGAAGGGGCACAGCTGCCTCTCCACGGTCTGTCTCCATCACGGGCTGCAGGGCAATCTCTGCTTCTGAGCAGAGAGCAGAGGTGCCTGGACGACTTCCTCCTCCTCCTTCTCCACTCA
>WEKY01038670.1:0-31810 GCA_013390045.1 Picathartes gymnocephalus
AAAAAACCCCCACAAAACCAAACACAAAACCCCCACCAAAACTAAACAACAAACACATAATCCTTTCCATTTTCTTAGGACACTTCACAGAAAGCCCCACTGGCTGGAGGTGACAGCGAAATTATCTGTAAGCAGCAGCCTGGCTGTATTTTGATTACCTGGGAGCTGATTGAAGGCTTAATACCTGCAGAATGCTGAAAGAGCTTTTATTTCAGAAAGTTGTTAGGTGGCACCAGCTCTGGACAGCTCTGGACTCTTTAAGTGGCTGCAGCTCAGCAGAGCAGGGTGAAACATCACAGGTGTTTGTGGTACCAAGGAACAAAATTCACCCACAACCCATGCAGGGTGGAAGGAAAACCCAGACAAAAATTCTTGTACAAAGTTTTGGAAGAAAACCTCAGATTTGAATGAGGGAAGTCTTTCAGTACATTTGGAGGGTTCTCCTTTGTGTCTTGCAAGTTGTTTGTGGTCAAAAAATGTTCTTTTGTTATAGAAGCACTCATGTTTATTTCTAATCTAGATCATCTATCTCTGTCTCTATTTCTATCTCGACCTTTACCTCCATCTCCGTCTCTATNACCATTCTGATACAGGAGATAGTGTCTGATGGATCCCTAGGAGCTCAAAATGACTGTTAACAGATCCATGTTTATCTCTATCATCTCTATCTCTATCTCTATCTCTATCTCTATCTCTATCTCTATCTCTATCTCTACCTCTATCTCTACCTCTATCTCTATATCTCTATCTCTGTCATTTATATCTATATTATCTATTTCTATATCATCTATAGATGTCCACATACACACACACAGAGGAATATATACTTACACATATTCAGATATAAATATTTTAAACGTAAGTAATTTTTGCATAATGGTTTCCCTTGTTTGTGAAGTTGCTTCTGAGGTTACATGTGGATTCTCCCTAAAATACTTCTTAATTTTATTTTCCATCAAAATTCTAAATTATTTCCACACTGAGACCAGACCTTACCATACCATGGTGTTCCCCCATGCCAGGAAGATATATTTAAGGATTTTGTACGTCTTTCTCTCTGTAGAGAGGTGTATATACATACATTCAATAAATTCAACTGCAATTAGATGGAAATAGAAGTAAATTTCAAAAAGAAAAACATTGTTGAATGCAAGCAGTAAAAGTGAATTTCTTGAAGTAGAAGAAATCAAAGACCAGGAGATGCAATGCAGGTGATATAATGAAAAAATGAAAATGCGATTGTGGAGGATGTTGTGGCTGTTGTATGTGAGGCATCTGTAACAAAGAGTTCACACCCACAGCCTGAGAACGTTAATTTTGGTGGCAAGGACATATAGGAGGATATTAATTCCCTAATAGTTTTCAAAAAAAACCCCATGTGAAATATTAAAAAAACCTTTTATTTACATTATTTTTATTTAGTCTGAAGTTGATATTTCTTTCTGTATGCCTGCACTGGCAACCAGGAATGCTTCAGTATTCCCTGAAGGTAGGGGAAATTAAGGACATGCCCTTCCTGTTGATGGCACAAAGTCTGGCCACATAAGGAATATCCATTTTCTCTGCAAACCTTGTCTCACTTACATCCTCACTGATGCATGCAGGTGATATGTTATTTATTATACATATCAGTGCTCCCTCAAATATGTTTGGAATATTGCAGGAACAGCCTCCTTTTATCACTTCTTCCTGCATTAGTTTACATGGACTTACCCTTACTAACAAGTATGTTGGCTTTTCTGAAAATCAACAAAAATATTTTTGGTCAAAATAAGACAAACAAAGTTTTACTGGGCACTGAAAGTGCCTTTAACCTGTTGACAAATTCTTTGCTACACTTAAGTCATGTCCTGTGTGTCTTAAATGTGCCACTGCCACGGAAAGAAGGGTTCTGCATATGGAACACAGTGGTTTATTTGTTTATGGTTTCTCAGGCTGCATATCAGAGAAAGTCAGGCTTATTTCTGCACAGCAGATGAAATGTAATGATCCTGGAGAAATATGGGACTAACCTTTCTGAGGAGAAAGCGCTGAATTAAAATAAATGAGATGGGACTTGCCAGCATTTTTTATGTACTACTTAATGCAGAGCTCTGAAATATATATTTTTATCTGCACAAACCCCTCCAGGAGCCAAGCATCTTCTAAACAGAATTATCAAATCAATATGAGGCAATGTGACATATGGTTTTTCTCCTTCCTAAATGCTGATAATTTTATCTGCACTGTTTTATACCCCTGCTGTTCCAAGGGTATCTCTGCATGCATGCAAGAAATTCATAGCTATGTACACAGCTGAGGAGTTGCCAGACCACCCCAAGAAATTGCAATTTCATCCATGGCAAACTAGAAAGAGCAGCAGTAAAAATCTGTAGGTATATCACTGTTTCAGGTTGACTCTTTCCCACAAGATGGTGCGAGGAACCATGAGACAAGAACCTTCTTCTGCCTTTGATCTTAAATTAGTGTGGCTTTCATGGGCTCCAGAAGGGAATATGTTGTGTCTTACTCTCTCAGCTCCCACGAGCACACAGATTAGCCTTGCTTGTCTCTTGTTCCACTGCCTGGAGCAATGCTGGGAGAAGTTGCAGCAGCTACACCAGCAGTGACAGGCAAAAAAGATAAAGGTTAAGCTTCCCACAGCTGCTCAGTTAGGAGTATTCTCACCAGGCTGTCCATTTGTTTCACCATTTGTTTCCAAAACAGTTTTACTACTCAAAGGTAGCCATGCAGTTACCTAGGCCTTTTCATCCATATAGCAATCTGCTTAGTTATCTTAAAAATTGAACTCTGTGATTTTTTTTTTTACTCCATGGAAGCATAAAACCAGCTCAGTACTTCCTAAAGGAAAGTACTTAAAAAGTACTGTTCATTGTTTTCGACTTACTGCTTAAAATGTAATTCATAGTATGCTCACCACTATAAACCATCCCACAGAGAGCTGATTATTTCAAGCACCCACCTGAATTTAAATACAGGTTGGAAGTGTGTTGAGATCATAGACAGAGATTAAAGACTTATAACTGCATTTGATCATTAAAGTAACAAATACAAAGAGAGATCAGTTATCATGTGCTGCAATTGTTTTCCCTGATATAAATTTACCTGTTTTGGAACAGTTAATGCTCAAGCTTCTCTAGTCTCATAATTTGGCCCTCTTTTGATGTATAAATGCTAACTGCATATGGATGCAGAATATTTAGAGTTTTGACAAGTTCTGCATCACCAAACATGGCATCATTGAGGAGGAAAAAACAATGGGAGGCAGGAGGACAGGTGGTATAGGTGTATAAAGGCAAACCTTAGTTTTAAGGAGATGAAACATCCACAAGAAAATTAAATCAGGATGTCAACAACACAACTCAGGCTGCTGCTGTTTCAGGAGATCACAGTTATCTCAATATGAATTCTTTTTCAAGGCAGGTAGGCTATATTGGATATTTCAGTAGTGCGACTGACTGAACTTTTAAGTTAACATGAGTCTGGTACCGGTGTTACTTTTAATTGGAAAAATGTTTAAAAGAGTCTGCCCTTTTTTGTCTTGGAAGTGACACACTTATATTATAAAATCAATATGCACCTCAGGATACCCTTATCAGCTTGCTAAATCCCACAATTTTGGCACAGTAGACAGCAGTGCAAAGGTGTGGATTACAGCTATTGAGCAAAATCTCCCCACGAATTTGAAAAGAAATACAGACACCATTAGTGACAACATTACCACCCCTGGGTAATTCTGATTTAATTTTTATTCTGGCAGTGTGACCAGTGCATGACTGCAATAGAACATCCAACCTAACGTGCTGCTTCAGATCAATGGGTTTGAACACCATGTGAGGCTTCAGATGGATCCTGCAAGAACAACAGTCACCACTTCACCCCTCCTGATGCAGCTAATCAAGAACAGCTCATTAGGTCTTGCAGCATACTTCATGTTAAGTATGCATAAAACCCAGTAAAAAATAAAATGCAAAGGCACTGACGGTATCACTACGAAAGGTTAAATATTTTTACAAGTGTTTCGGCATCTGTTGAAATATTTAAAGTTATTTATCTGTGAATATATGTAATTATTAATTGAAATTATTTGTTTTGCCCAGAGAAAGTGGCTGCCTCTGGATCCCTGGAAGTGTCCAAGGCCAGGTTGGAGCACCTTGGGACAGTGGAAGGTGTCCCTGCCCATGGCAGGGGGTGAAATGGATGGGCTTTGGGGTGCCTTCCAACACAAACCAGTCTGGGATTCTATGAAACCAGTAAAATGTATATTTTGGAACATATGCACTAGTTTGGGAACCTGTACAGTAATTAGCACAAAAATAAATATGATGAAAGGGTTGAGTTCTAAACTAGGATATCTAAACAGGTGTTCAAGCATTAACTTGCACCACCCATGCAATATCCATTGATATGCTGTACAAATTAAACCACCACAGGGTGCAAAATAAAAGCAAGACATAGAAAAGTATATTTTGCAGGCAGCATTCCTCCTCCTTCAGGTGATGACAAGAACACACAACATACAAACACCAGCTTGCTCTTTGTTGGGTGGACAAATTCTCATTTCCATGCCAATTTCCTGGTGCCTCTGCTGCTCCCTGTAAAGTTCCCTCTCAGCAACCCCAGCAGTTTGCGTTGCTGTGATGCAGTGCCAAGCATCCAGGGTTTTCCTTAACTTGTCTTAGCCTAAATCACTCATTTTTGTTACTTGCTGGAAGCTTCAGCTAACACAAAGTGCTTTCGCCTCGTTCAGGGTGCAAAATCTTTCACCCTCTGTACAGGCAGGAGACTCCTGCGAGTTCTCACAGCAAAAACTGAGGTTCTCGTTGCATGAAGTCACTCTCAAGTAGATGTTACAGTTTTAATTTGTAATTAATTTGGTTGAAATTGTAATCCACTGCTAAATCCTGCAGGGATGTATCCTTAACTGTGTGGTTTGTCCTGACAACATAAGTTTCACAAGTGCTATTAAAACCTGTGAATTTGGTGGGTTTGATACTTAGAGACTCATGCAGAGCATGAGTTGAGCAGACAGATTTTAAGTCTCTGTTTTTTCAACCTGCTAACATTTATAGTGGACAGAGCCAATTATGGTCTATGCCTTGGTTACTTACTCATCAATGTGCCAAAACCATGTTTTGAGACAAGATTAATTAAGGTTTCTGTTCATAACTTGCTATCAACATTTTGTCCATTCTCCAACGGCTGAAACCAGGCTGAAAACAATAGTCATTTGTATAAATCAAAGCAGCTGTCAGTACTTTTATAATCTGATTGATTATTAGTAACTCTCCAAAATTCTTCTGTAAAAAACTGTTTTCTGTCCATCTACACAGTAATTTTCCTCTCTTTCGTGAAGTAAATGCCTCTGTGCAATTTTACTGCATAGCAGAAAGAGTATTGTGAGGATCACTTGACACTAGCACACATAATGGTAATTTAAGGGGTTAGAAATGCTGATAATGAAACAATTATTATTAGGTAGTAACACAAAATGTGTGGTTCTCCTGGCTACCTGCTTAATTGCAATGTAGGTGACTCATTCCACGGTGAAGATTTGTCAGCCATGTAATGGGAAATGCTGCAGAGTGCCTGAGATGAAAAATGTAGGAATCAAAGGAGGAATACATGCAGACAGAGGATTTATAAGATATAAGGATGCTCCTTGGCAGACACTAGGTACTTATCACCCTCCCTGTGCACCTGCCAGTGCCTGGGGGAACTTTTCAGCTCAGTGATATGGGTAAGACCAGCAGATCTTCTAAAAGCAAATCCCAAGTGCTTCATGTTATCTGGCCACACAATCGGGTTTGCTGCCAGCCCTCAGGATTTTCTCCTTTTCCTGAGGGCTGATTGGAAAAGAAGTGTGTTAATTTCAGGAGATGCTGGCACAATGCCATTTATAGCATTGAAATTATTGTGGAAGGATATATTTCATATTATTAGCCCAATAAAATTGGAAAAAAACCCCAACAAAACCGTTGGATAATTATATTAAAATTACTTCGACTAAAAATACTGCATAACAAATCTGGGTAGATCTTTAATTGGTTAAAGGTAGGCTCCTAAGACCATGTCAGCTCAGCAGTGTCAATGGAGGGAACATGATGGGTTTTTTTTTGTCTCCCGGAGTGGCATCTCAGGTAAGTGGTAATTTCTCTTTGCCCCCCTTTAGGTGAGACTAGAGAGATGGAATGCCAGTGACTTGCTTATATTTGCCTAAAGAGGTTTAGGAAAAATGCAGACACACCAGTGCACAGTAAAGAATCATACCCAAATGATCTTTTTACAGGAAACATTTCCATTCTAAACCAGAGCAACTGTTGCAGGATATGATTCTGCAGAAATAAACCTGAAAGGTCTATAAAGCTAGAGTAGCATGCCTAAATCAGTCTTTTTGACTTTATTCCTGAGTAAATGGGGTTATGCAAGCTCAGTGGGGAAAACTATTTTGATTGCTAGGCTACACATGTGCACAGAAATCTAAAAAAACCCAAAAAATTCCACCCAAGAGCCAGACAAATCCCCAAAACAAACAACAAAAAAATCCACATCCAAAAGGAAATATATATTCATACATATAAAATATATATATTTATATGCACTCATGTACACACAGAGATATTTTTCATTTATTTTCAGAAAAGGGAATTCCTTGAGTCTCATGCTAGCTGTCCATTTAATAATTTCCAGTGGGTTTCTTCGTGTAAGTACTGGATGACATCATGTCCTGTCTCCCCTTGGACACAAATCTCCTTCTCACAGCCACAAAAATCACTTGTCAGGGTTTCTCTGGTCTATGCTGCTCTGTGTAAAACCACTCCCTAAAACCTGATTGTTGATATCCTCTGGTTCCTGTTGCACATCCTGTATCCACAACTCCTATTGGGAGTACAGAGAAGAAAAGGAGGTACAGAAAGCATAAAATTGCTAAATTCATGGAGTCTTTAGGTGGCTGATGGACTATCACTACTATAGGAAGCTCTTAGTGTGAATATATTTCTTTAAGTAGTATAAACCTGCCACCTGCTACTCTCCTGCAACACCTTTTTAATTATTAAATTGTGAAAAATTCTTCATACTGCATACCAAACCCACATTTTATGTGCTTTTCTCTGACTTTTCTTGATTATGGTACCTACAGAGAAGTTAGATTTGGCTCAAATTTAAAAAGAAACCCAAAAACATATCTGAACATAGACTAGCTAGCTTCTTTTACATCTGGTTCAAGTGGGTATTTTTTATCCTGGATATTGACCTTTCTGCAAAATAAAAACGCCCCAAAACCCCAACATTTTGTATAATGTGTCAGTTAATGGCAGTTCTTGAGCTGTAAAAATCCTCCTAAATAGCTCCGATAGCAATGTGATCCTGGAGTTGGTGTGATAAAGTAACTGATATAACAAACAGAACTGCCTGCCTTTTCATTTTAATCCCTGCTACATGACAATTAAAATCTACTGCAGTTCAGTGAAGAGATCTGTGTTTTAACAGCAGTGCCTTTTTAGAGCCATGGCATTGAGTTACTTTTTACGCTTTTCCCTTTAATCTGTGAAATAATGCAACAACACAACGCAAAGTGACAGATGACCAAATTGTCCAGAAAGCTCCTTGTAGAGTCCCTATTTCAGTTTTAAAGACCACGTTGCCTAAATGGCATAAAGTGTCATGCTAAAATGAGATTTACAGGTCTCTGGAAAACTGAGCAGTGGATTAAATTTGAATAATTAATTTTAATGTTTTCATTTATTTTCTTGTGCATTAAAGTTTAACTTGCTTATATCTTTTATATGCAAGAAATAAAACCTAATTCCCAGGATTCAGTTCTCATTTCAGCCAAAATGAAATGGAAAGGCTCACGTAGTGTGGGAGGACTGCAATGCAAATTGATTAGCCACAATTTCCACCTTCTGAGTGAGATACCATAATAGATGACAGATTTTTTTTTTAAATCACAGAGCTAGATGCTACTGAACATGACAGCACTTATTTACAATTGCTCCATTTACCCCAGAATGACATTATTCCACTTGAAATTTAACTTTTCAGAGGGTCAGAAAATTACAGCGCTGTGGTCCTTCGCTACCCATCCTCTCTGGCTCTAATAGAAGGTGTCATTATTGTTTCATTAGAAATAAAACCAGATAACTTTTTATGGCATTTTTCCAGTGGAGTGCAATGCAATCAGAAAATTGAAAAAATTGTAGCGGAAAAAAAGGTGCATCTGCAGAGATAGAAAGTCATTCAGATATACAAAATTCTCAAAAGACCCTTCCTTCATTCTCTTGTATTTTGTCTATAATGCATACTCTAAATGGAAAATTACATTAGAATTATTAAAAAAAACCCCATGTTGCTCATATTTACAGGGTCATGTTCCCTTAGCAACACAAAATTATATACAATAGGATGGGGAATACAGAAAATAATGGGAATAATGTTAAGACTTTCTAGTAATAACCCCCCAAATAGCTCTTAAATTCTCATAAAATGGAGATTTAATTTTTGATATCAAAAGACTTTCTAAGACTATAAAGTATTGCTGTGAACCTCGGAAAACAAGAATTTTAAGCTCCTCTCAAATAAAAAAACAACCCTCTTGACGTGTTGTGGAAAGCAAAGCAAATCCTACTGTGGTCCTGCTCTTTATATGTGTGTATATTTGGGGGGAAGTGAAAAGAGTAAAAGGTTTAGTGGTAGATGTGAGAAATGGTCAAGCACTAATAACTGAAGAGGCACGTGTTTTAAGGCATGTTTGAGGGTTTTTTTGAGTCAAGTGTTCCTCCCAGTGAAGGCAAATCTGCACAAAAGACACAGCCAGGCTTGTCTAAGGAGCAGAATGAATCTGTAATTTTTCAGTCACCACAAAACTCTGGCTGCCATCAGCTCCTTTGGGCCTGGCCCATGTTCTCTTGATGTGTGACCCAACACGTGAATTCTTGCTGTGGTGCAGAATTCCTCAGCTGTGGCTCAGACTCACCCCACTTGCTGTACAAGTGTGAAGATGTAACTCATACACAGGAGAAAATCGTGGTGACTTCAGAGACCCTGCTGGGGTGGGTGAGGAACCTCAGTTGAAAACAAGGCTTTCTTTGTTGGCTCATGGAATGGTTTGGGCTGGAAGAGGCCTTAAAGATCCTCTGGTTCCACCCCCTGCCATGGGCAGGGACACGTCCCACTGTCCCAGGCTGCTCCAAGCCCCAGCGTCCAACCTGGCCTTGGGCACTGCCAGGGATCCAGGGGCAGCCACAGCTTCTCTGGGCACCCTGTGCCAGGGCCTGCCCACCCTCACAGGGAACAATTCCTGCCCAAAATCCCATCCATCCCTGCCCTCTGGCACTGGGAAGCCATTCCCTGTGTCCTGTCCCTCCAGCCCTCGGCAATTTTCTCTCTCCATCTTTCCTGCTGATGCCTTGGATTTTAACTTTCATATTTTGCAAACCCTGCAGTGCTCAGTGTGTAACTCTGCAGTGCCTTGCAGCCTGTGAGCTGCTGTTCTCTCATGTTCACACTGACAGAACAAAGCCTCTCCAAGCCTGTTCTCCAAGCACACCCAGACTGTCCTGGGCCCAAAATGTGTAACCCAACATCTTGAGAAGGGGGGGTAAGCTGGGGAAATGACATCATTAGCTAAAGTTTTAATTGGGGAATTGATGCTGATATGCTAATGGACCAAAACCTATAACTGNCCCTCACTCCTGTCTGGTCTCTGTTTCTAGGGAGCCACTCCAGGCACCAGTTCTTGGCACCCCAGATGGGGTGTCACTGCAGCCCCTTCAGGCCCTGCAAGGCCACACTGAGCTCTCCCCAAAGCTTCTCCTGTCCAGGCTGAACAATGCCAGCTGTGCCAGCCTTTCCTCCCAGCAGAGCTGCTCCATCCCTCTGCTCACCCTGGAGCCTCCTCTGGCCTGGCTCCCCCCGCTCCCGTTCCTCCCTGTGCCGGGCCCAGGGCTGGGGCAGCTCTGCAGGTGGGGTCTCACCTGAGCACAGGGGCAGAGGGGCAGAATCCCCCCTGCCCTGCTGCCCTCACTGGGGCTCAGCCCAGTCTGTGGTGGGCACAAATCCAGCTGATCAGTGAGGTTTATGGTCTCAGCATCATCATGTGAGGCAGCTGGCGAGTCAAATAAACACCCCCTAAAAATATCTTCCTTTTATTCTTTCATTCCACTAAACTGTGTCAGCTAATGCTGTCTGCTACCTCTCTTAAAAAAAAAAAAAAAAAAAAAATAAATTACCTTCTCCTCCACTGTGCTGTTGATGCTTCTGGAAGTTGAGGATGTTAAAGATTCTGTATCAAAGCACAAAACTGAACCCACAATGTTTTCCTGTCTTGTGTTATAGCAACAGTGTTTTAGGTAGTGCAGCCAAAGTATAAATAAGACAAACCAAAGAATATCTCGAAGTCAGGAAAAATAAATTCAGATAAAGGAACATGCAAGGAGGGTCTGCTTCAATATTTATAAATAACATATCAAGCCTTTGAATTTCTGATGCTGCCAAAGGGGGGGGGGGGCATTAACCATCTGCAGTGAGGTCTTTAAGTAATATTCTGATAGTTTGCTTCTAAATAATTCTTAGCTGAAAATAGTATTGGTGTACTGTAACTCTCATCACCTCTTAACAAAGATGACCCATTAAGATGGGTCTAAATATTTTTACTTTTGTCATTGGAAAAAACAGTGTCTTCTTAACAGAGGTGTTTTCTTTCCACTAGCTATATATAGAATTAATTTCTAATTGTGAAAGTACTTTTCTGCTTAATTATACAACAAAGAAAGGATGGCTTGAAATAGGATTAATATATCTTTTAGTTAATTAAACATGAAGCTTCTAAGGAGATCACTCCAGCAACAAAAGCAATTAAGGCTTGGTTATGTATAGTACATAATTAAGCAGGAAGTTCTTGTAATCCTAAGGACTAACTTTCAAAGCTTGTATTGCTTTAAAATAACCTATTTTCGGGCTTATTTCACAGAAACCTATCAAATGTAAGTATGAGCACTGTCAACTCAGGTACCTTCTCAGCTCTGTCCTAATGTCATAAATGAATTATAACATTTAAAAACATGGCTCCACTCTGAAAATATAAAGTCTCTATTTATGTCTTTATGCCTGTTGAGTGAAGAGATGTACAGAGACACAGTAAAAAAAACCCCAAAAAAACCTGTGAGGAAATTCTGATGAAAGCCTGTTGTGATACTTTATATTACAAGTCTCAAGGTGCTCTTCAACAAGACCCAGATAATTGGGGAAATGTTTAGTCGCAGTATTTTAATGTTGATGGCGATTTCCCTTTTAAAGTCTCTTTTCTGCTGAGATTTTTCTTTTATGTCATGTTTTCTGACAGGGAAACTGCTCTTGCTTTACTTGAGGAGCGAGCAGGATGAATGTTATTAAGCAGAGTGCAAAGAGGGTCTTGCACAGTACATTGCTGTAGAGACATAACTGACTTAACAGGGAAATCAGAAACAAAAAACCAAAAAGCCAAATATTCTGCTGGGATCAACACTTGACTCTGAGTAGGGTATTATTAGGGAAAAATACATGATGAAACCAATGAATAGGTTAAGAAACCGACAGAGAAATGCTCAGATCTACTTTATGTGATGCTTTAACATGCTGAGAAATGAGTATTTCATTTTCTGCTTACTGCTAGGTAAATGTCAGCCTGGTTTCAAGCACATTTCTGCCTCTTCTGAAGAAAGATGCAAGATGGTTTTCGGCCTTCAAATTTAGATTGATTTGAAGTTCCTTTTCCACTACTCCCTCTTTATGTTTGTGTCTCAATTTCATTATTTACTTAGCTAAAAAGATAACATCTCTGTTCCTCATTTGACAAGATAGGAATCAATCTGTTTCTGTGTTCTTTATGCAGGAAATGGAATACAAAAATGAACAGTAGATTTTGAACAAAAATGTTCTGAAGTCAATAGAATCTCACAATAAAGCTTCACTGTGTTTTCAAAGTGGCATAAAAAGAATGCCAAATTGTGTCTTATTCAGAGAAGAATAGCTTTCCTTGACCCTTATATATTTTACTCATGAGATCCTGACAGATACATGAAGAAAATATTAAGTAATATTTTGGAAAATTTTTGCAGGGCTAATAAAAATATCACATCCCAGTTAATAAAGCATCAAGTTCTTGGAAAACAGAACTAGATATAGTTCCACTCCATTCTTTCACCGTGCTCTGGCTTCTGCCTTGTTTTTTGCTACTTTAAGATAGTTGACCTTGACAAGGTCGCTTTGCTTCTCTCTATCATCTGTATTTTCTTTGTCATCCTTTTTTTCTTGTCAAGACTCAAAGTCTTGTAGGGCAACAACTGTGACCAGCTCTGCTTGAGTCAAATACCAATTCAGGGGTAGGTATGAAAAAAACAAACACTTTTAATAGCAAAAAGTGGATGCTATTTTGAAGCATCGCCATGGAAGAAGAGGGCATGAATAAGAAACACATTTGGATCATTCCTTTCTGAATTCCTACCTAGATAATTGTGTAGCTATTTTCCTTTTTTAAGGGAGGGCAAGGGAAATATGCCTCTGCTTCACAAATAGAGACAGAAGATCTTTTCAAGCCAGTGGAAATGATAGCTTGGTAAAACAGGTAGGAATTTAACACAATGAAAAACTAACATCTTTCCATTAAAATTTCATGTATAGTATTTTCAGAAGGTGCTGCTCTTCAAGAAACACCAATATTCCCACTGTAAACACAGAGCAACAAAAAACCACTTCAGACTCAGATCCTGTGTGCATCAAAATTCACAACAACCAGGCAGTTTTTGCTTACGCTCCCAGATTTTCTGAGGCAAGATCAAAACCTGTTATTGTAATAGGAAATGGGTCATTACTCAATTTAACTTCCATCTGCAGGGGAGTGATACTCACAGAAAAGCTGAGAGTCAATGAGGGAGCTGACAGTACTCTCTTGCAGAGCTTTAGAGCTGTACAGGGTTCCACTGTTTAGGGAAACTTCCCAAGTAATTTTTTTAAGTGAGGATGAATTTGCTATGTGTCAAAGATGGGTTTTGGAGCACTGACTTAACCCCTTAGTTTCTACTGAAGGATTAACAGCGAGAGCAGGGAATATAATTCAGGGAACAGACTGGTGTGAAACATTTTTCTCCTATAAACTCTTATCCATAGCTAATTTGTAGCTCAGACAGGGTCTTTGCTCCTGTTCATGGGTTACAGTGGTGGTGCTGGATGGATGATTGATCTTGTTGGCCTTAAAAGTTTCTTCCAACCTTGATGATTCTATGATTCTGTGAAGGTGACATCACACAGATTTTTATCACAGAATATAATCATATTTGTACCTATAAATGGCTGTTTTCTGGACAACTTGCAACAAAGAGCTCCTATACTCTGTCTGTCCTTCTAATTGTCCCTCTGTATTTTGCTGGAGTAAAATCAATGGTTCTACAGAGGCTTCAAACTTAGCTATCTCAGTGATAGAATACATCCTAAATAAAGCATTTAAAAGGCAAAATAAACCAAGATTTTATGCTGCCTTATTTAATTTCTAGGCTTAAATTAAATTACTACTATAAACATTTCCATAAAATGAATTGCAGAAGAAAGCTTTGCAAAGTCAAAAGCAATTTAGGAAGGGCAATGCTGAAATGCGCAATTTAGTGACATTATTAATGTGAATAATGCATTTAATTTGAAATGATTTAGGGAAAAAACTGAGTTAGAGTGTGACCTCTGGAATAGCCATCAAATATGCTGGAAGACAAGTCTGGGTAGGAAATCAAGGCATAGCTCCTAATGCCATTTCTGTAAGATTTGTGTTTGTTTGTTAAAAACAGATTGGCAACATACAAAAAGATTAAAAAAAAAAAAGAAAATGGAAGGGAAAAAAGCTTTTTGTTCATCCTGTCATCTTGAGTTGCACACTGTCCTAATGTCAGAGAGCAAATAGTGACCATCTAGTTGCAAAACTAAGTCTATGGTTTATGGGCAATTGAAGAAGTGAATAAAGTCACCTGTTTAACATTCTAGCCTAGGCAGTGCAAAGTCAGTAAATTCAACAGTGTGCAATTTAAAAGGGGGTATCACTCTTTGTCTTGTCACTCAGAGCCCTTTGTCCATTACTACCTTATCCTACCACTGGTTGCTTTTTTTTTTTTTTTCAGGAAAATTTATCTATAGCAAGTGCCTGGCAAAGTGTGGGAAAGACCTGTGTTAAGAGTTTATTCCCAACCTGCCTTGAGATGCTGCTGCATCCTGTGAGCTACCAGGCTGTGTGAACATAGTATCACATTGAGAAGCCACTCATCAAGGTAAGAATAAGAACAAGGAGGTGCCAAAACTCAGTGTCCAAATTAATTTTTTCAAGTACAAGTGACAACTCTGAGAAAAGAAAGAGGTGATTTTGCATTCAAAAGATAAAATGGTCAATACTTACAGTAAATATAAATTTTTATCCCAATAAAATGCACAAAAAAAGGCCAATCTCTGCACAATTTTCATTTTTCTATCTGAAATCTGAGAGCTGTAGAATAGTGAGAAATTCTATTACAAAAACTGGCACCAATTCTGCATCTGGAAAACCAGAGACCACTTTTGTTGCTGTTCCTATAAAGAACACTGATTCCTTTTGTGGTTTGGTGGTGATGGCTGTGGTTTATTGAAGCTGCAAAGACACACAGGTGTCCTCTGTTTATAATGTGATATATTTCATTTCACAACTCCTACAGAACATCTAATCTTTCCAAGACCAGCCACTTATGGCTTAGCAAGTCAACCCTTCCAGAAGTCACGCAATTTCCTCATCATGTTAATTATCAGATTAGTCTTAAACGAACGTTTCATCCTATTCCAATTTTGTGTCTTTCAAACCCTTATTTAATTAAGATGTTGTTAAGCATTTTCTGTTTGGGTTTTTTTTTTTTCCACAGTGTAAGTGTTAGAACAATTAAACTGGAGGCCAGCCATCAATCTCTTATTTGGCTACTGTTACGAGTACTGGTATTAATATATGCTTTGCTAATGACCCAAATTGTCAAAAGACAAAAAATCCACAGTTTTCTCCTTATGAGTTGTTGAACAGATCTCCAGATGAGTTGCTGAATTGCAATGCTAAAGTGATTTCTTATCTAGAAAGATTCTGCAGAATTTATTGCAACTGAACAGATTAAGACTCAAAAAAATGGGGGAAAGAGTCAGGTGCAATAACAGACAAGACAAGAAGCAAATACTGTATGAGAGAATAAAAAATATTCCTTGTTTTTTAGTGACAGATGAACACCAGCATTGAAACAAGCTCAGCTAATTGATACAAGACAAAAAATAATGTTCTCTTCCAATATTAAAAAAAGGGAAAGAGTCACCTCATGTAACTTTCCTGGTTCAATAATTCCTCTTATAGTTTAATCTAATTGTCCATCTTTCTCTGTGGCTGGCAGAGCAAAGAAACATTTCCACCTCTGCAAACTACTCTATAAAAAAAGAGTAGAAGCTGAGTTTGGCTTAGCTTTTAAACAACTCTGTCATTTGATCACTTGGAAGCTTAAACATTGTCCATAAATGCTGGAAAATGAACATAAGTAGATCTTATGATGACATGATAGAGATGGGTTTTGCATATGTATAACAAAAAGAGGATAATTATTTGGAATGCAATTTAGCCTTTGTTTTCAAACAAGAGGCATTTTGATGTGAAAAAAATGGTTATGCATTAAACTGAAAGCACAATTTGATTGCAGCTCTGGGACAATCTAACAGCATTGATAAAGAATATCAGTATTATTGTCTAATACTGGAGATTAGTTTGGCAGGAAAACACCCAACCCAAATCTATTTTACCACTGGCAATCATCACATTTTTAAAACATGTAGGTATAACAGTGGCTCTGCCAATCTCCCAACAATCTGTTTATCACCAACTGCTTTTTCTCTAATAGCGTTTAGCTGTTCCACAATCAGCAGGAGAAACATAGTAATGTGACATTGATGTTGCCTTCAAAAAACCGAACACATCATCAGTTGTAAGATAAAATACTGGCAATAGGGTTGCAAAGTTAGGACTAGGACAACACACAAAGTAATTTATGCACAGGGGATGGTTGAGTGGGGAGGAGAAAACTCCAGGTGTTTGGAGATACCAAGTGAAGTGAGATGCCAGAATTTAGCTAACAGTAAATAAAGAAAAAAGAGTTTAAGCTACTGCCCTGATTTCACAATTTATAACAGCAGAAAATTAGTAGAGTAGGCATGGATTTTGAGGACAATATTCATTCTTTGGAATTATACCCTCAGCTATGAAAATGAGATATGGAGTGGCAAAAATCTATTTAAAAGAGCATTCTCCAAGCATCTGAAACATCAGTTGCACTTCTTTTCATAATCTTTACAGCTTCAGTGCCTCATTTTGGGCATGAGGCAGGGAGGTCTCTATCACATCCTTTAATGTCAAATAACTGAAGAAATGGGAAGTGGGGTGACCAATTGGAAAAGCAATCCTGGATTGTGTCCAGAAGGAGCCTGAGCACTCAAAAAAACTTGCAGCATCCTCTTTAAGGGACTAACAAGGATATCTCTAAAGAAGCTTGTGGGGAATTCAGCTCCACATTTATGACTGAACTAAAAACATTCGATTTTAGTCATCTCGTTTATTTAACTTTCCCTCCACGTCACAAAAGACCCAAAAAAGCCCCCCAAAAAACCCCCACATTTCTTGATCACTAATGGTGGTGTTTGGTGTAAATAAATGCTATTTGTGCAACCTGTAGACTGTAGAGTCTTAATCACAACCAATTTTCAACAACTGCAGCATGATTAAGGCGAGTATCCTTTTTGTCCCCGAAAATGCACATTCTGTGCCTGGAGACACCAAATACTTCATATCCCTAAATTATGGATGCAGCAATCCCAAACACTTTAAAACAAAGAGCTTAATTGTTAATGGCTGCATTTTAGAATACACAGGAGATTCAGAGTTATCCCTTTTGACAGAAAACCGAGTTAAACAGTCCCAGCTCCTGACAGAGAAATATTTATCTCTAGGGTTCCATCCAAAAGTGCAAGTAGCATTTGATGCATGATTCAAACATCACCTCTCAGCAAACATTATCACAGCAGGTGCTCTGAGATGGATGTCAGCATACCAGCTTTTTTACTGTTGATAGCAAGAGTGTTTAGGCAAGGATACCCCAAAACAACATTTAGTCAGACCAGATCTGTTCATCCACGTACCCCAACAATAATCCTAAAATTCAAACAGCAGGCTTTCCCCTAGTTTTGCAGGCTTTCTTGTGAAAATTAGAAAACGTAAAGCAAGCAGGGCGTGTGGAGAGCATTCAAAAGGCATGGAAAGCTGACATGGCAAATATGATGCTGGTAAGCCAGCTACTTTAGCAAAATCCAGACATCTGGGCTAAATAACTGGCTTTAAGCCATTTCAGGGTACCATGGAATCACTCTGGGCCTAATTCGTTGTGGAATGGCTGAGGGAATGGGCCATGCAGACACATTTGCTTTCACATGCTTTTCCTTACAAATGTGTTTTGGCTCAACTCTGTGAAAGCAGCAGCATGATGATAAATCTTTCAGTCAATGTGTTATAAGGCTTCAGTACAATACTGTGTGTTTTAAGGAAAAGGAAAAACACAAAAGCCCACAGAGAACTACCAGCAGGGAGAACAAAAATGAACAGATGAATTCAAAGGATAGACATGTCTCTGTTACAGAATCATTACCTACACTTGAAGCAAGACTGTCTCAAGTCATGGCCTAAGTTCAGAATAACCAGCCTGTAGCAGAAGCTAATGACCACCTTATGCACTGAAAAAACAAGTGGATTTAATGCCTTTTGCTTTTTTTCATTTTTTTTTTTTCTCCCAAACATGAAATATTAGGATCCTTTTTTGAGGAAATATCATTATGTATAATGATTTTCAGGAAAAGAAGATAGTGAATATTCCCGCAAAACTGTTGAACTCAATACATAGCCATATAACCAACTAACTAAAAGATGAGCATTTCTTCACAACTTTCTTTTTGACCAGACAATAAAAATTATTCCTTATAAGGACTTGCAGAGACCGTGCAAGCGGTCAGATTAAATTTGCAAGTTCAGGTAAATTCAAATATAGAAAGACTCACAGCAGCATGAAAAATTTGAGAATGTAAGGATTAACTATGCAGCCCCTTGCCATCTGTAGTTAATTAAAAATCCAGTCATCCACAGGAGCAAGGACACACAACAGGAAATTTCTGTGGAGTCTTGGTTTCACTGATGGGGCTAAAATATGATGCAAACACCTCTCTTTCCTGTGGACAAACATTTTCATCTGCTTCTCTACCATAAAACACAACAATAAAACACTCACCCTCTCCAGAAGTTACTAGCTGCTGTTCCAACAAGTTGCTCTAAAAAAAATGTCAGCAGATTCCAGGATCTGCAGCTATTCCAAAGTTGAACAGATAAGGCAATTTCACCTTCTTTTTACAGAAAGTGTGTAAACTTGGGAGAAAAAAACAGTTATCATATTCCTAACTTGCTTAGCAACTGTAGGCAAAAAGGCTAATATGTCATAATTTATATGTGAAGAGACTGCAGGGGGTTAGTGGCCATGTCTAGTGCTATTGAGGCTTCCCACTGAGAACTGCACTGCAAAGTGGCAGCTGACTGAAAACACTGCTATTTTCAACAGTTCAAAAAATGTAAATGTGTTAGTGGCTGGTCAAACAAGTTTCCACACCGGTGATTTATTGAAATCTCTTGCATTAGTGAGTTGTATAAATCACTCCCGGGCTGAAAACAACCCCTGTGCACAGGTTTATAATGAATTCAGGTGCTGAACCAGCCTTGCTGGCCCCAGAGTCCTGTCAGAAGGTAATTTTGGGCAGCCTCAATTAGACAAAGATAATTTCTACGCGCGGGATTTGTTAAGGTGCACAGAGCTGAGAGTAAATATGCTTTTCCAGGGAGACTTGGCAGGGCAGAAGGGAGGAAAATAAACTCATCTCTCTCAACAAATGAGGAGAATTCAGTGAAATGTCTCCACAACCACCATCTTTGTTCATTTACAAAGGAAAATTTGGGCTAGTGGAGGCACTCCTGAGTAGAGTCTTCTGCAGCTGCGACAACAAAGACATGAAGATGTGCTGGGCTTTCAGAGCTTCATAATTTGTATTTGGCAGGGTTAGGATGGTTAGACCCAGAAACAGAAGAATCTGGATATGAAACTGAACCAGAAGACAAACACCTGGGAAAATGCACGTGAAAATTTACCTGCAGCCACTGTGACTGGTCATTGTGGCCCGAGGTCCAGGCATTGACCTTGCCTTGCTTGTCCAGCCGGGCTTTCCTGGGCTCCCAGGCAAACATGTCCATGTTGAGGGTACGGAAAACGCTGGAGGCACTGATCTGGAAGTCCTGGATGTGTCCCGATTTCATCCCCAGGGGCTCAGAGCAACCTGGAACAGCAGGGCAAGATCAGTGGCACTATCTGCTTATCTCTATCAGGGGTTTAGGTTTTTCTGTTATGGCAGAGAAAACCTGCACTACTCGAAGAGAAAGATGTAATCAAGGCTATTGTTGCAGGAACTCGAAAACAAATAAATGAAAAATAGTCAATTCAAGGCACTTTGTTTCAACAATTGCTTAGGTGAGTCAAAATCAAGATAGAGAATTCAACATATTTTTATCCTGGCATAAATTTACGAAGCAAAACAAAATGAAAAGATGACTTTTGTCTGTGCTTATCTTATTTTTGTTTTCCTGTCCTGTGGGAAAATATTGTTTCCCCTCTTCACTTTGATTTTCCTCATGCTTTTTTGCCACATCAACCATGGGTTTGCTTACTGAAGAAACATTACTTTTTTCTTAAAGCCTCTGCTAAAGTAAAATGTTAAAAAGCACTGAGCTCTTTTAGTCTTTTGAATTACTTGACATCCAGGTAAAAATCCAGAAAGCCCCAAACCCTACTGAAGGAGGGGCAGACCACAGAGAAACAATTGTGAAGGAAGGAGACTAGTAGGAGGATATCACTTAGGAGAAATCAATAGTTAATGGCTTATTTGTCTGTGGGCATCCCACACCACTGAGTTATTTTGACTGTAGCAAAGATAGATCTCGGGCTTCTCCCTTCTCTGTTCTGCTTGAAAAAAGATAAAAATAAAAATTGATAAGTGCCTCTGTGTTCCTCTGCCTTGCTGTTGTGTGCTGGGAATGTGGAAGGTACATTTGGATGCAGAAGAGGGGAGAAACAAGCTGTAGCAGCACTGAAACAACAGGACTGGCAACCAGAAAAGGCAGATGAGCTGCATGGCTTTAAGAGTTAAACAAAAAAATCAGAAAAAGAAAGGCAAATGGCTGACAGAGAGAAGGCTGCTGAGAGGACAGGATAGGTGGATGTATGGCTAGGGGGGTGGAGTGATACTTGACAGTTGAGGTGAAGTGAAAGATGGAAAAGGAAGAGATGGGAACAAAAAAAAAGAAGCAGTTTTCTCATTTCCTTCCTGTCCCAGCAATCAAAAACCTGCATATGTGCAGTTGATCCAAAGTTTTCACAAATTCAGGAAACCCACCCAATGGCTGGTTTGACTCTGCTAAATAGCCAAAAAATATTTTAACACACCTGTAAATCATTGAGTGTGTCCAGCACAGGGGCAGCTCATGGAGCCATTCCTGCTGAGACCACAACCCTGCTCAGCTGGTGGCTTCTGGCTCCAGAGCACTGACTGGCCAGTTAAATCACCTTCAAAGTTTTAAACTTGTTTTTTGATTTATTTGAGCCATTTACCAAAGCTGGTTCTCTTTGCCTTAAAAGTCTATTACCCTCACAGTGTGTTTACCCACATTTAAGCACCTGATTATTTTTTGTCAAATTCCATATTCTGTTTCTCTCACGGGATTAATGCACAGAATTAAGTGGAATTATTAGAGGTTCAATCAGTTAGTTAAGACCACAGGACCTCTGTGGGGGGCAAACAGCAGGAGTAAACCTGAATTACCAGACACACACTAATAATACTAACAACATCATCTTTAATGGAGTATGTCCTGTGTTTAAGATTTTGGATATTGACATGCTTCATGTTAAATTAAAAATAAAAAACAAACCAAAACCCAAAGAAACAAATGAAAAACCAGGAGAAAACAGAGTGAAATTCCGAGAAAAAAAAACCAAAACAAAACAGTATTTCAGAGATGATTCTCAGTGCACAAATGGAAATTGCACAGCCTTGTCTGTAGAATGGACTCATTCAAAACCACAACAAAACAATTTTCCTGGGAGTTGGAGGGAGCAGTTGATAGTGGGAAAAAGAGAGACCAATCTGCTGCTTTGGAGAAGGACTTTGCTTATTATTAAATCCTGAAGCATCACTCCAGGACCACAAGGACTGTCAGCAAAAATGTTTCATCCGAGGAATCCGAAGGAGGCTCCTGACACAACACCATGGTTTGTCAGAGATGTGATTCAGTGCTGGCCCAATCCATCCAAACCAATTCTATCTTTCCTGAGCATTATTATTGATTTATGAAACAACAGCTGTGCCTGCCTGTGTGCCTGTGCATGCGTGCATGAATTAAAAGGATTTTACACTCACCTGCCTTCCCTGTGGCCCCAAAGTGGGTGGGAAGACAGTTGTTAAAGGTAACAGGAGAAAGTGAGAACAATGAGATTCTGAAGAGGCAAATGTGACACGCAGGGGTGGCAGGACAATGTCCTGGTGCTGCGTCACGCAGAGCTGCAGCTTCCCAGACCCTGCCACAGGAGATTGTGGCTGTTTGGATGACTGAGCAATAACCTACAGCACAAAGGACAGGATCATCAAGCCTGCACAGAACTTTGTGTCATCCCTCACAGGTGTGTATTTATAATAATGCTTATGTCTCCCTGAAACATCTCCTCTTCACGGCACTACCTTTAAATTTGCTTTTCAATGTCCCTTTGGAAGGATTCAATTTCTGTTTTCACAACCTGTTAAAGTCAGAGATAGCTGATGCAGACACACTTATGGCTACACCCAGTGGAGCATCTTAGGCTGGAACGTTTGAGAAGCTTTGGATACCTCCATCTGTGATATATTATACCTGATACCTCTGCATGTTTAATCTAACTAGGTGTAAGTTTGCAGGTCTTATTTGGTCTAGCTAGATGAAACAGGAGTAGGGATATAACAAAAAAGAGTAGGGATTAGCACCTGAAAATTGGGAGAATTAACACAAGAAGTTATTCAGTGTTGACTCTCCAGAAGGCAGAATCTTTTACTCTTCAGTCTGAATCCTATACCATGCCCCTCATTTACCTCTTCTATTGAGAAAGCTCAAACCCTCAAAGGAAATATTCAATGTCCAATGTAACAAAGGCAAAACCATGGATCTGCATGTAAAGGTCTGCATGAATCTTTTCTTGGACAAAGATTCGTGTAGTGTTGGCAAAAGCAGTATATGCCAATTATTTGAGGGCAAAGGTGATTTTGCTTTTATTCATACTGTGATATTTTTTGTTTCTAAAAATTGAGAGATTGAAAAAAATTTTCTTCATATTTGTGAATCACAAAATGGTTTGGGTTGAGAGGGACCTTAAAGATCACCTAGGTGCAAATCTAATTCCAACCGCTTTGCCATGGGCAGGGACACCTTTCATTAAACCTTGATGTTTAAAGCCCCATCCACCTTGGTCTATAAATAATGAATATAGAATTCCTTTCCAGATTACACAGTTCTGAAGACAAATGAGGAAAGGAGAACCTATCTTTAACTGCAAGTGTGATAAAGTCCCCCTGTGTGTCAGTGATGTGTGAATGGTGCCTAGAGGGACTGTTAGGATAAATAAATGCTTACCAAGGAACAACATGCCCAAAAAAGATGAAAAGTACACATTTAGGAGCTTTCTCTGAGTGCGTCTCATGGGGATGTTCACATTTTGGGGGCCAACATCCCTCTGCAGGAACTGAGAAAGCCCCAAACACCAAGAGCTGGCTGAATTGGTGCACAGGAACCAACAAACACGACAGTGAGCAGCACGAGGCAGGGCTGCCTGCAGGAGAGGCAGATGCTGGAGTGCAGGGTGAGTTCCATGAGTAAATGACACTGTTGTGATCTGCTGTTAAAAACAACAGCTTGGTGCTGCTATTAATAACAGCTTAATGAATAAAGGCATTCTAATAAACAATAGCTGTGATCTGTTTCTCCCCTCATGTCAATACTCGGTGAGGGGAAGAGAATGCAGGACACAGAGATGTGCAAAACACAAGACAGACAGGAACACAGGGCCATGGAAATTAATTTATTAATTGCCTAATTTATTGATGGTTGGCTCCACTAGCATTGATTGTAGTTTTCAATAAGATCTGACTTTGGGTCCTGGTAAGTAAAGCTATTTATGTGACTAAAGTAGATTGCATTTAACATTTTGCTGAAGCTTGTCCTAAGAAGGGGTTAGTTTTTATGATGATCTGATTGTGTAAATCTCCCTCTGTTCATCACTCAATCTCTTCTCTAGGGCATATTAGAGAAGTCAGACCTCTCAAAATGCTTTTTCCACCCACTGAATTAGTCTGTGTAATTATACCCTTTCAGTAAGGTTGAAATTATTCTGCTGAGCCTTGGCTGTCCACAGTTTTAAGAAATTATGACCTTGACACTGTTAGGAGACCATTGAAATTAATTCCCTTCACTAGCTTTCACAGTTCTTTGAGCAAAACAATTCCTAGTCATTCTGGCAAGGACTTACTCTAAATCGTGGTTCCAGACGTGGAAGACATAAAAAAATTAAAAAAAAAAAATCTAACAGACCAAAGCAGCTAGACAGGAATTTATATTGACTCTTAAACGTATCTATATTGGAAAAGGGCTACGCCGAGATTAATGCATTAACTTTTAATTTCTGAATCGGGTTTTGACTGAGAATTGTTTAACTCCAGCTGTTTTGATGTATCACTTGTGAACTGGATGACTATTGTTTGCAGACTAAACAGGCAGCTACACAAAAATCACTCTTAAATGAATCAGTGGACTGCTCTGGCCAGTAAAAGGTTTATCTCTTGAAAAAGGATAAAAAATTTACATGCTTTTCTGAATTTGTAAGGGAACATGGCTCTTGCAGAAGGTGGCTAGAGGTCAGGCTTTACATTTCAGAGCTGTAATACGAATCTGAGGAGGGTTTACATTGGGTCCACTTGTTCATTTAGTTTTTGCTTCAAGACTCTATCCCTGCTTCTGCTAAACCCAGAAAACAAATCCAAACTGAAATCTGATGAAAGCAGCCCAACCAAATTGTATCTTATTGGAGTGGGCCTCCACAGCAGGATAAGCGGGCTCATCCCTCTGAGGATGTCCCACAGCACAGGGGTGGTGTCACCCCATGGCCAGGAGGAATTACCCAAAGCAGGTGTGACAGCTGCTGCTGCCGTGGGCCCACAGCACTGCACAGCCGGCTCTGGGGCTCAGGAACCATTTTCAGGCCTTGGGTCAGGTTGCCTGCCTTGTAGTCTGCTCAGAGTGGTACTTTATAAGTCTACGTAGCCATCAATACTTGTTAAAACTGCTAAATTACCTTTTCTAGTTTGACCAATTGGAGATTAATGCGCACAGAAAAAATTATGAAGTGTTACTGGGTTAATACTGTTTTGGACGGGGTGGGCTTTCATGATTAAAGAGGAGGTTGTTAATTACAAGTTCATGTTAATAATTAAAGGTTATTGTATCTAATGGTTAACTGTGTATTAATTAGGTTAATTGTTTAACTGTTGTTGCACGGGGGTGGGAGGCCCATCGTTGCGTTAGAATTGTTATGGGTGCAATGCGGCATGTAACCACCAGGTGGCGTTGATACGGACTTCTAAGGGGAGGGAGCAGCTAGAACTTTCCACAGGTAATTAACATAAAGGGATATCAGTCGGAAGATCATTGGTGCTAACACCTGGTCAGTGATTGGATTATAATGAGCCAATGAGGAGACACCTAGATGAACCAATCACATTCTAGACAACCAGCCAATCAAACCAAGGATTGAAAAATGGACCAATCGGGATCATGGACCCTGGTATAAGAACTGCACCCATGCCTTGCACGAGGTCCTCCTTCTGTCCGTGGACTCTTTCAGTGGGAAGCACCCTGCGCGCGTAACCTGCTGTTTTTACTCTGTTTTGGCTGCGGGGGTTTCGGGCTTATCCTCACACCTGTCCTTGTGTGCCACTTAATAAATTTTTCTAAATTTTTAACACAGTTCATTTCTCACAAACACCACACAACCTTACTACAATTCCTGTCCTACTACAAGTGGCCATCGTCACTTAGCTGGGCCAAGAGTTGATGATTTTATAACTTAAATAAAATATGTTTAAGTGACTGGATAAACCCAGGCTGGCCAAGTGCACCTGGCGGGGGGAACAAAATGTGGATGGGGATGGGTGCGAGGGCTGGGGGCTGTGGGGATCCCACCTGTGAGCTCACAGCCAAGCAGCTCCATCCTGAGGGTGCAGTGCCTCCTGCACACCTGTGGGTACAGCCGGACGTACTGGGCCTTGATGGGCGGCGTGAAGGAGTTGGCATACGGGGTGTTGTTGTCCACGTTCCCACGGAACACCTGCAAGATTTGCCCAAAAGGAGATGTGTCAGGAGGATCACCGGGGTCCCAGGGAGTTCCTGTGTCTCAAAAGCACCTGGATGGCTCTGTCTCTGTGAGGTTTTCCCCAAATTGCAGCTGTTTTAGCGCTTACAGTGCCTGACACAAGGGTTTTTTTTGGCAGGATGTCCTGCCTCTGTGTCACACTGTGATGGGTCTGCCACCTGTGCTGATCCAAGGCCTCTGTCTTGTCACTTCCAGAAACTGAAGATACTAATGCAAATAAATCATGCCTTCTTTTCTTGATTAATGTATAAAGTAGTCCCAGTCCAATCTAGCCTGCAACTATTTGGGCTGATTGACGTTTTTTTTTTTTTCCCCCTCTGGTTCAGGAACCCGATACAGCTCCCATTGAAGTGCACTGCAACCCTCCCATCGATCACAGGGGCTATGAATTAAACCCCTAACTCTATAACCAGACATCCTTGTGCTGTGTTTCTCCCCCTCATTATCCACCTCCTCACACACCATTTTAATTTCCTATCAGAGAAACATCTAATGCTGCGCAGTGCCTGAGTTCTGTGCAAACTCGCACAGTAAAGGGTTTTTTTTGCTGCTTTGTGTGCACAGCTCCATCAAAAATAAGTGGCAACTATAAACTGTAAACACACACACCCAGCTGGATGATACTGTTTGTGCAGCACAGAGATTAGCACTGATGAATGGGATCTGTGTTTCCAAGGGTTAATGCTAATCTGCCAATGCAATAAAACTAAATTGAAAACAGAGCAATGAGTAATTACTGGTAAACTAATTAATATGAAAATCAGTTAAGTGTAATAAACAGGATTATTCTAGTTTGCGGAAATAGTATTTATGCAACCACCAATTAAAGTATAAGAAATTCTTCACAGAGAGAAAATGCAAATTTGTAGATTTTTTTTTTTTTCAGAGAAAAATAGTAACAGTGAAATCTATATCATACTGCCAG
Organism: Picathartes gymnocephalus; assembly: GCA_013390045.1. Taxonomy (NCBI): domain Eukaryota; kingdom Metazoa; phylum Chordata; class Aves; order Passeriformes; family Picathartidae; genus Picathartes; species Picathartes gymnocephalus. Next base: position 26,521 of record WEKY01038670.1, read on the forward strand.
GCAATTAGGCTTAAATACCAGAGACATCTCATACTTCTGAATGCAGCTAAACCATAGGATGTATTCAGATACAGATGACTTAATCTTACCATGTCTTCCTTTGTGCCTTTTACTTTGTACATTGTCCACGACTTCCCATCATTACTGTATGCAATTTTATAAGATTTTACATATTCTGGACTTCCAATCCTCTTGGCACCTTGGGTTATAACTCCAGTGACTCGCATCTTCTTCTGCAGATTTATCTGAAATAACAGCACACTGTTAATCTGAGGGACACAATCTTGACTCCTTTAATTTCCTTTTATTTTTTCTTAAACAAGAGGAAAAAACATAGCTGTATGGAAACTGCTTTTACACTTGCATTAATTCTTTTGATCCTTCATGGATTTCATGTGCAAATGTATAAAGCAAATGAATGAAAAAAATTGAGTCAACAGCCTGGACTATGCTTATTTCCTCTATGTGTGCACACACATAAATACATATATTATAGATATACAGAATATTACTGGGACATTGCTTATTCCTGGCATGTTAGGGTTACTCCTACATATTTCCTGCCTGAAAGGGAAATGAAACAGGGTGATAATTTACCAAAGGCTATATTTTCTGTTCTGTTGCAATGCCATGTGAAAGGTCCTAAGAGAGCATCAAGTAAAACTTCTATGTGAAACTAAAACTGCGTGGAAGTTCTGACTGCAAAGAAATTAGACTTTTTCTTGACTGTTACTGATAATTCATATGCCTAGAGATCAAGGCTGAAATACTAATCCTAAAGCAGTCAACAGCAAAATATCAATCAGTGGATATGAACATTCCCCATGTGCTTGTCTGAACACAACACCTTGAAGTACAAAATGAAGATGTTCAGAATGAACAAATTCAATGTTATCCCAACAGCCTTAATTCTGCCTCCTTTGCCCACATGTGGCATGGGAAAGCCAACAGTATTTTCTGACAACTCAGAGTGTGGTATCCAAACCCAGAAGTGCTGGTACTGGGACAGGGTCAATCACGACTGTGGCAGCTGCACTCCCACCCCAGCAGCTCAAATCTGTTACTTTGGCCCCAAATGAAGCTCAGCAAGGAGCTGTCACACCATGAGAGCTGTGTGAAGGTGCAGGCAGAAGTGCATTGAAAGAGATGAGTGGAAAATACCAGAGAGCAAACAACTGGGACACGGTTAATAATGCATTGCACTGCATTAGCACCTGTCTCTTCCAAATGAGTTTTATCTCTGCTCCCCAGTCACTGGAGATGACCCAGGGCAGTCCCCACTGTTTGGAGCAGCAGCCCCAGCACAGGCAGGGGAGGACTCAGAGGCAGATCTGCTGTCCAAACACCTTAACTGCTTTATTCTTTACAGTGTGGCCTGAAGAGTTTCTCCCCCTGGTAATAAAATCTCACCTCTATGAAGGATGTGAGGTGATCAGACTTCGGTGCTTCAAGATCCCTCTGTGTGCACAATGGGAAATCTATGGTTTCTTTCGCCAAAATATAGATTGTTTGTTTGTGGTTTTTTTTTTGTTTGGTCGGTTGGTTATTTTGGTTTTTTGTTGTTGTTGGTTTTTTTTTGTTGTTGTTGTTTTTTGTTTTGTTTTTTTTTTTTCTGTTTTGGTTTTTGTTTTGGTTTTGCTTTTTTTGGAAGCGAATCTAGCTATTGGTCTGCTACTTTTCCAGAATAGTTGGCTTTTTCTGTAGTTTTACCACAGTTCTCCCTATGAGAAACTAATAAACACTCCTACACTTTCAGATTGACAATGTGTGTATTTTGGAGGTTTAGACCCATTGAGAGAGGAGAAGCCTCCTATAAAAACACCAGTTTTTTTTCACAAGATCTTTCCCACATATAACAGGAAAGCTCAGGAACATTTGCAATTCCAGTGGGTAGAATGGACCCACAACAGGAATTCAGACAGGTATAAATTAGAAGAGATTCATGCTTTTTTGCAGCCTTGGAAAACTTCTTTTCCCCAATTCCTGGTCCCCCAGAGGGGAAAACAGAACAAAATAAATATGTTATATTTGCAGAAGGACAGCTCCAGAGACTACTATTAGTCCCATAACTACATTAAAAATGTAGTTAACATGGAATAGTATCCAGTTAAAGATTTATGTAAGTCTCTTCTGAGTATTTCATCCTCTATGTGGAATTTCAGAATATTAATTAACAGGCAAGTAAACCAATTTTCCATGTATTTACAAAATTGCTAATAATGAAGTGAATACCATCTGCAAAACCAAATTAGAAAGTACAGTGAAACAGAAAACAGACATTGATTATTTGCTGACTGGTAGCATCCTCACATTTCACTGCATGGGGAAAGGAAAGTATAATGCAACACCAAACAAATTTTGTTTGATCCAGTGATGTAGATAACTAGTATTATTCCAGCTTAATTATCAATTTTGCTTTTTCCAGGTAATAATCTTTGGGAGGTTTTTTTTGGATGAGAATTTATGGGTGTTTTACTTTCCTGTTTACTTGCAAAGAATAATTTCTAATGAAACCATGGCTTTAACCACTGGATGTCCTATTCCTATTTGCAGAATCTTTCCTTTTGGAGGACTTCTTGATCAGTATACATCCTCTGAGTCACAAGCTGAGCTTTATTTTTAAGCACTATTGAACTTGATACAACACAAGAAATAAAACCAGGCTGCCTTGTTTTCCAAGGTCTACATATCCTGTCATGGTTTGCAGAAAAATCCCAATGAAGGAGAAAAAAAATGCTTTCAAATGCCCATGGCTTGCTTATACAGAAATCCTCTCTGGGCTAATGTCATGCTTTTCAGAGAGTATGGATATACCAGGAATTAATGTTCCCTTTGTATCTTTGGGTTCCTTTATGTGTTGCACATTTTTCAAGTTAGACCTCAGCAAAAATTGGAAATATCTTTAGCAATGTCTGTAACAAAGCTGGTGCTGAAATCTTTCTTACTTAATATACTTCAGTAGGAAGTTTTGAAGAAAGGTGAACTACAGCGTTTAGCAATGAAAGCTTTTGCAAACAAGTTTTTCTGTGGCAAATGTGAGGAAAAACAGCTCAGGAAGCTCTGCTTTGTGGATTCAGATCCAGGACAGAAAGTTACACATTTTAATTACATGGGTGATGATATTTTAAAACAAAGAGGTGAAAGTCACCAGGACAGGAACAAAAGACTGACATATCTTTTTACAAAGGTAATGGATTCACTTATTAAAGATCCCTTATCATTATCTAGATGAACTGGAAAAAAAATCAAGGATGAAAGAAGATCAATAGTGTTTTGAGGGATTTACCCCAGTAATTTAAGTAATAAGACACAGTCAAGGCCTTGTAAGAAGAAGATACTGGCATAGACATTTGAGGAACCTACTTACAGAGAGAAATAGAGAGAAAGAGAGAAAGAAAGAAAGAGAAAGAGAGAGAACGAAATATAGAAAGAAAGAAAGAGAAAGAAAGAAAGAGAGAGGGAGAGAAAGAAAGAGAGAAAGAAAGAAAGAAAGAAGGCAAAAAAGAAAGAAAAGAGAAAGAAAAGAAAGAAAGAAGAAAGAAAGAAAGAAAGAAAGAAAGAAAGAAAGAAAGAAAGAAAGAAGGAAAGAAAGAAAGAAAGAAAGAACTTATCAGTTTTACCATTTTACCATTTAAAATTATTTTAAGAGCAATGGACTCAGATTTGACACTTGACCTCTGCTCAAGGACCTGCATTCAGCACCAGTTCAGAGGGGTCTGCTGCATCCAGTGACTTTCATGGGACTTGGCTCACCCAGGATATTCCAGGGATTTAGCTGCATTCCGAGGACACCCGGTGCCCTAATACCTTACGGTATGAAGAGCTACATGTAACTTGGATAAGATTCTGTTTGACACCTGCAGGTTATGGAATCTGCTCTGATGGGCTTTGCATGTCAATGAGGAAGATTTCTGGGACTGGAATGGAGTGGTGAGCACTGAGTGGCTCAGGTAAAACTGCATGTAAAATGAAGCCAGTAGTCAGATATCAGTGTGTTGAAATGGGACTCTATAAAAACAGGATTATGTCACACCCACAGGGTGGATGGTGCAAAGCCACTGTTCTGGCCTTGAGGAAAGCACAAGGAGAGCACAGGCATGGAGCTAGCTCAGTTCGTGAGAGTTCAGGGACTGTGACAAGAAATACCACCCCAGGCCCTCTGCTGGGTGCACAGTTGCACCTTTAATTCATCCATGTAGCCAACATCAAATAAAATCACTTGAGGCAGATATCCTCTAAAGCAGTGTATGCCTGAGAGCTGAGGAACAAAATCAACTCCTTTAATATAAGAAGTCCCAGAAATTTCTTGTAATCTCATTCCTTTCAACCACCACAGTCCTCCCACCTCCATGGTCACACAGACCTCTCTGATGGTCACAGCAGGTTACAGGGTCATGGCCTTTCTCCACAGGAGGGGAAAAAGTAACCAGTGTGCTGTGTTTACTGCTCTCAGCATTGATCCTGGAGGAGTGATTCTCTATTAAACAATTTTCACTAATGCTTTTGACTGCAGTGACTCACTCAGATCTGTTTGGGGATGCTAAATAATTCAGTTGTCTACACCACTGAAGACATACCCAGTCTAGACTTTACTGGAATCTGGAAAAAACCCATATTGGGATGGAAACAAATGAGGAAGACATTTTCCTCTGAGAGAAAGTGGTTTTATGAACAAGGTAATTTTATGAGTTCCTGTTGATTGTACAGTGCACTATTTTGAGAGGCAATCCAGAAGCAGCCCTGCAAATCTGCATGGTTTGTGTGTAGCTCCACTGGTAGCTGTGAGTTAATGTAGGAGCTTGCTTTTCATAAACAAGTCCAAAGGGCTCCACAAAACAAAGGCCACAAGTAACTCCTTAGCATGGTTTACAATCTTTAGAACCATAGGAAAAAGGAAGATTAAATTCAGAATCGTAATGTGTGAATGTAACAGAACAGCAGGGACTGGGACGGCTCTGGTGGAAGGTGTTCAACTTCCTCTTACAATTTATGATCAAACGTTAGCATATTGAGTTTGCAGAAGCTATGTACTTGACAAAAAAAGATAAAAAACCTCCCAACTGCATCCGTCTTATCTACATTATTCCAGGCAGGAGAGGAGAAGAGGGATGAGAAGGCAGAGTGACTTTAGGAAGACCCCTATGTGATGCTCCTGGACAGAATCCATAACCATATCCCCCTCATTTGTTATCTCACTGTTAGCAATAACACCACTGGCATTTCCTACAGAACAGCCTTGTCTGAAGTGTTCCTCCAAAGCAAGCTTTCCAGAAATGCTCAAATTAAAGCC